>VNJU01004713.1:0-40533 GCA_008042675.1 Drosophila seguyi | reverse complement strand
AAACTCAAATTGTCACTCTTCTGGCCACTGCAGCTGCCAATTCCCGAATTAGCCTCGCTGTTCACCTTCGCTTTTTGGCCAACTGGCTGACTGGCTGGCTAGCTGGCTGGCTGGCAAAATTTCGTCTCGCTCAAAATCCAATTCGAAATGCGTGTCGAACACTGGAACATCGTGGAACGAATGCCCGGGACCGAGCGTGAAAATCCGCCTGGGCGCAGAAATTTTCCTTTTGTCCACAAGAGTCGTATGATGGGAGGGGGGAAGGGAAAAACTCAAGTGTGAAAATCTCTTGTGTGTGCTGGCATTCGCATCTGCAGAAATTCCAATGCCCAGCGGAGAAGTGAAATCCCTTAATTGGATTAAAGCCATAGCAAAGGTGCAGAAAATCTAGCCAAGATGGATGTTTCCTGCCAACTTGGCTGCATAATTTGCTGGAAGCCCAGTCTCTTCCAATTAATACTCTGCTAATCTCTGGCACTATATCGGAATTGGGTCATTCCATTAAAAGTGTAATTATTATTATTATTATTATTTAAAAAGAAAAAAACCCCAGGCCACACCTTCGCTTTCAGAGATTGTAAAACCAGCAACGAGTTTGTGCTTTTTCACGCCAAAAGCTAATGAAAACTCCCCGTCGCGTTAATGAGTCAAAGTGCTGAAGTTATTTGCATTCACTTTTGCCGCTCGATATACTATATTTATTAATTTATTGTTGCCGGGCACGAAAGTTCATAAATCAGCACAAAGGTGTTCCAATGAAACCAAAGCCAGAAAAACCAAAGGCACCACAATGGAAATGGGAGCGAAAACAAAAGTATTAAAAGCATTTCAGGCGCCGCGGCGCATCTCATTCTCTCTTTCTCTTTTTGGCCAGAGAAAAGTGCTGAGGAGTGGAGCGAACACAAAAAGTGAGCCATTCAAATTAAGCGAAAATTAATTGCGGTTGAGCAAAAAATCGACTTGAACAGAACTAGTTTTTGCCGCAAAATGTTGCCAACTAATTGAAAATATATATCACGCATGCCATGTGGGCCTCGTATGCAGATGGCCAAGACCCCGCCCCGCCCCCCGAGTCAGTGGTGCAATTGCAATTGCAATTGACGGTGGGCGCCACATTGCGAGAACTGGTTGCTGTTTGCAATTTATTTTATATGGAGCAAAAGCGGCATAAAATCGAAAATTACATACTAAAGTTCATTTAAATTCAGTGCAACTTAATGCAAAATCCATTTCTGAAAGTTACTCTCTTATTACCTTTTGCCATAAAGCACTAGGCTTTGAATACTAATATGGCCAGGTTAATTGAATGGGACAGGTGAGTTGGCTAGGCTAAACAGAGGGTCCTCTTTATGGGCGTCTATTAATATGAGGATTGTTTTTTCAATACCCAGTAATTAGGCGGAAATTCTTGGCTAATAAAAGGGGCTTAAGCTGAAAAAACTAGCCGGAATTCCTCAAATTGTGTAATTAAATTTATTATGAAGCAAAGAGTAGATCTTATAATTAGATTAGTAAGCTTAAGAGGCAGAGTTGAGTTGCTGAAAAAAGGAATTAAAATAATTTAAAACCAATTATAAATAGAAAACACTTTGACTTAATTTGTTTGCCTTAAAAATCATAAATCTAGCACATTAGTTACCCAACTGATTTTGTAAATTTCTGAAAGCCAGTCCTGCAGTCAGCAGTTATTAATGGGCAACTCATTGCGGGAAAGCGAATTGATTATCTCCGCGAGTAAACAGCGTAAAGAGGCCATTTCAGCCATTTCGGCCATGTCCACATGGACGGCGTATTTTCTAACCATAACTTCCTGTTGGCCAGCCGGCGGTGAATTTACGAGCTCAATTGTTAGATACGGATACCACCAGGCGGCCGCAAACATGATCAATTACAGTGCGAATGCAAAATGTTGCGAAAATGCCCGTTGAGGAGGGAAAGAGTGAAAAAAAAAAATGCTGGGAAAAGCCGCGAAAAACTGCGCAGAACAACAGCACCGATATTTGCCAGTGGGCGCGGTTCATGTGAGTAATGCTCGCATTTGTTGTTTTTAGCCGCTTGATTAATCGTGGCTAGTTGTGGAATTAGCCCGGCCAGAAACAACAACAGCCTCCACCCACCCACATCCAGTATGCAATTATGCAAATTTCCATGGAGTGTGAGAAACACAGTTGAGAAATCATTACGAGACGCAAATTAATTACCACCTGCAAAATCTGCGTCTGGCAATCGAGTGGGAGACGCCTTGTGTTCGTTCTGTCACGCTAATGAGACAATTGCCATTGTTTGCACAAAACACAAAACTTTCCCCTCCATGCGTTTTGGCCATTAAGATGCGGCTTACCCGCTTGTCTCTTGGCTGTGACAGGCTCCGTCGTCAGCAGCTTGCAGCATGTGGAGCTGCAACATGGCTACAGTTGCGGCGGCAACAACACCTTGACGTGAGCCCCAACTGACCCAATTCTCAGCATCCCGGCAACAGCATTGTCAACGTTGTCGTAATGTGACATAAGGTGCAGGCAATTTCAGCTTCAATTACACTGAACAACAGCGATTTAGAACCACACACACACACGGCTCGGCTCGGTCCGGCTGAAAGTTGATGTAATGCGAAGGTTTGTCAACTGCTAACAAGTTTCAGGTTGTTACACAGAGAGGAAAGCATGACCAGCTTTGATTATTTGCTTGAAATGGTTATAATTTCCTATAACAAGTTTATGGGATTTTAGAAACCGATTTTCCAAATATCTTAACCTTTTCAGAAGTTACTTTAATAACACTTATATTCTATTTTAAGAATATCTTTTATTTTATTTACTTTTCAATGACTTATGACCCCTTTTTTTTCTTGCTATATCTTAACCCTGTTTATAATCCTCCTTCCAACTTTTAAATGACTTTATTTACTTGAATCTCAAACCAGTTCCTTGCTGATTAGTGTCGCTGTGGCTTCATTATGATAGAAGCCCGGCTGTCTGCCTTAGCATCTTAATTTGTTAAGTGTCTGGCTGGGATGTACAATTGCAGCTACGGCTGTTGGATTGCCTGACTGTCTGGCTTAGTTAGGCAACTGTCATCATTATTTTTTCCAATATGCATTTAACGTTTTTATGGGCATGCGTGTTGGTGACTGCAACTGCGACTTGAAACCCCGTCTGACCAGCGGCCTAATCAGCATCTCATATTGTTGCAAGTTGCGCGTTGCAGTGGCTGCTGCTGCTGCTGCTGCTGTGGTTGCTGCATGTGGCACGCAATTGCCGGCCATTGTTTGGCCGCATCCTTGGCCATTGAACTTGCCTTCGTGACACTCATCAGCATCGGAAACAACGTCATCACGGCCGCCGTTGTTTATATTCCTATATTTCATAGACGTCTTCCGCAGGTCCAACTTGACGTCTTAATTCTCCGGCTACAACCGCAGCGCGTCGCCAAAGCACTTGAGCCAACTCCAGCTTCAACTTCACGTCCAAGACTTGGACTACGGCTCAATCTTTTCCAAGCAAATGCACTTGGAAAAACCCCATGTTTTGAAATGATAACTAAAACGGAAAGACAAGGCTTTGTTTCCTTTATTACCAAACTGAAACATAAATTGATGTTCTCTCCTTAGAATAAAATATAGAATTTCTAATTGCTTGAATATTTTTCTACCATTTTTTTTCTCAGTCTCAAGTCCACGTGTGCGTGCTGTGACGCCTTCCACACACACTTGATACTTGATGGCGTCTCATCGGTTCTCCGATCCTCAGACCTGGGTCTCCCATCCTCCGGCTTTGACTTTGGTTTTCGGTTACCATTAATTGCAATTGCGTGTCCCGGAGCTGGCTGCTCATTGTTTGTCTTGGCCCAGTCATATTTCCTTCGGCTGACCGGCAATTTATGCTGCCAATAATGCAGTTTCGGCCCAACGCTGGATAAATAAATAAACATTGATCTTGAAAACTTGCGGGTATATTTACCCAGCTCATCGGCAGCGTCATCATCATCATCATCTCCATCGGGCATTGTTTTCCTTGCTGATTGCTTTGTGTGACCGGGCAGGCAGATGACAGCAAGTCGAATGGTGAGATGCGTTTTTTGCACAAAAACTTAATGTGCTTATGCAGCCCGGCGAGGTGTTGATATTTGCTTATTAAACACGAGACGCTTTTTACGGTTTGCCCGGGCCCAATAAGTTGACTGCCTAATGAGCCCAATCACGTTAATTTCTTGTGCAAATATTGAGCTGGGACAGCTCGTGCGGAAAAGCTGGCTTTTGGGTAGGAAATCCTCTCCAGTCTGCAGCCAGATTCCCGTTTGGTTTCACACATAAACGGCCGCGACTAAGCGGAATTCGTTCCAAGGGCGTTGCCACAAAAGAACATTTTCTGCAATCAAAGTCCACTGACTAACTAGGCAGGAACAGCAACGAGGCTACACGGAGAAATATTGGAATAAACTAGGAAATACATTGTATATAAGTTAGAAAACTAAGAGTTTAAATTAAGTTTATGGCTCTACGTTCATGTTCAGCACAAAGGGGATGCTAGATATATTTTTTTTTCTCTCTTAAAAATCATAATAATTATGTTGCAGTCATTATCCCTGCACCTTCTTTTCTCCCAGTGCCCCTCGATCTCGTCTATCAATAGCAACTGCAGCGAGGGTATTACCAGAGCCAGATATTGTTATGGCTGTTGGCCGGGTCGCGAGCAGCACGTGAGGCAGCATCAACGGCGCGGACACCCCCAAAAGAACAACCTGTTGCAACAACGTTGCCTGCAACTTCGGAGGATGACGACGTCATTGGAGTGGAAAAATCACTTCCGCGTATGTGACCAAAGCGAACAGCAGTCAAAAGAATAATGCTGAGCTGGAAAATGGCTAGAGAGAGAGTGAGAGATGGAAAGGGGGACCAACAAAAAATATGGCCAACATAACGAAGGCAGAGGTAAAATTGCTAGAAAATAGTTTGGCATTTTCCACTTTGGCGCTGCAATTTGGCGCGCTGGCAAGTTTAATGCGAATTTAAAATGTTGTCGATGATAATCTATTAATTATAGCTTTGAGCCGCGGCAGCCCAAAAGGTGTTGAGTGAGCCGCCGTTGGGTGGGTGGGGGTGGTGGTGTGGGTGGAGTGTCGTGCCCCCAAAGAACCGCTGGAGAGATGGAGAGCCTGCAGAATCGACCCGAGATCAGATTCAAGGAATTTCTATCCCCTTGAATTTGTAAAGAGACACGCACACAGAAAGGAGTTTCTTGATGAAAATAATCTAAGGTAGCCAAATTAATAATTATTAATTAAAAATATTTAGGAAATCTTCAAGTTGGAGTATGCTTTTTAATATTTTTATTTTTACTGGAAAATACTAGATACCTCGCTTATTCCCCTAAAAGAATAATATTTTATTTAGAAAACTTATCTCAAGAATTTTAACAATCAATATTCACTCCCTTAAATGAATATACCTTAACTTCTCACAACTGTCTTTTATATTTTATTTTCCTATTAAAAGGATATTCCTGCTTCGGCTTATTGGCTCCTGACTTGTCTTTACCATTTCTAACTGTCTGCAGCAACGCCCCTCAGCAACACCTTGACCGGCAACACACCGCTGCTGCAACACAGTGTGCCACAGCATCCTGCTCCATCCGGCAACGGCAACAACTTGTCTGGCAACATGGAGAAGCAAATTAAGTTGGCACTCTTTAATAAGATGATGATGGCTTGGCTTTGATATATCAGCGCGCCTGGCTGGCTGGCTAGCTGGCCAGCGTGCCGGGGCGTTGCAAGCAACACCAGGAACACCGAGGACACCGTGAAAACCAACTTGCAACTTGCAACAGGCCACAAAAAGGTGTCGTGCCTGTTGCTGCCATGACTCGGTGTGGCGAACGGCATTGACAGATTGCAACTGAGCGTGAAAATAGTTCCCATGTCTGGGTCTTCGGCTTCTAATGCTTACCAGTACCAGTACCTCTAGTTGTACCTCTACCTGCGCCTGTACCTGTACTTGTACTTGTACTTGTACTTGTTTTTGTACTTGTACTTGCCGTTATTGCCGCAGCTAGCCGGCAGTCATTATATGGAATTTTCGGATATATCATCTTTCGGCCGCGCTGACTGACTGGCTTACATGCAACACGAAGCGTTCTCGCGATGTTGCCGTCGGTTAATTTCAGCTTTCTGCGCCGGGGACACGTCTGCCAAAAAATGTTTCGTTTTATTTTATTTTTTGGTAAAGGCACAGGCTGAGGCACAGGCTATGGCAGAGGCTGCCGGCAACAGTCAAGTACTTTTGCTATCATTGCAATTTATCACGGCGAAAAGTCGGCTCGGCGGTCTTTTTCGGCTCCCCTCCCGGACGGGAGACGAGAGAGTCCAAGCTGCATCTTGTGTGAGAAGTGTGCGTACGTGTTGCTGATGCCGCCGCCGATGATGTTGCCGACAATCGAGTTGTTTGCCGGGGCGATGCTGGAGGAGATCGAGATGGAGTCTTCACCGGGAGATGGCCAATGGGGGCGGGGACCGGCGAAGGAGGCCGCTCACACTGCCCACTAACGAGCACTTTGACTAATCATAAAATTATGAGGTCGTCGTCATTTGACACATTTTCCAGCCACATTTTCCGAGCTATGCTAAAAATAATTGCGAAAATCAATTTCGCTTATCAGGCGGGTAGTCTTGGGTCAGCCAGTCAGACGAGGCAGGTGCACAGGAAAGAAATATGGAGAAATTATGGAGCCTCTAATATAGCTTCAATATTTACTGATGATTTTTAAAAGTACGAAAAAACACTTGTTGTTTGTAGATTTCGTTGCCAATTCGTATATTTTATGTATCAAAATTTCTCTCTGTGTGTCAGGTAGGGCCAGAGAAGGCGACGCACATCTCACAGCTTGATGTTGATAGCGATGCCGACTGTGATTTTGTTTCAAGTGCATTACTGCAGGCCTGCACACAGGCGAGCATCGCCCAGATAGCAGCAGCCTGCTAAAATGTTGATGAGCAGTGGGAAAAGTAAAGTAAAGTGTGCCGAAAAAATTCTTGAAAAATATTAGAGTCTTTAGAGATTATTGATAAGGTGTTATCGTAGTGAGTTCAGTCGTAAATCATACTTTTAGAGCCATTTCCACAACCTTTTAAAGAAATCTTCTTATAATAGGTCTCTGTCTCATTTAAATTGTTAAAAAGATATTGTTGGTTTACAAATTTAACAGATTATTTAGCTTCTTATATTTACATATTTAAAGACAAGTTTTAGTTTCATAAGGTAAAAGTATTTCAAATATATTGCTTATAGTTATAAGTTTATTTATACTTGAAAACCCCCCCTATTAATTCGTATCACAGTTTGTAGAATATTTCATATTTTGTCAGCTATGGTTCCTTAAATTGAAAACTCCTTTAGCTGCTTTTTGGCCCCACTGTGCCCCTTGATAATTTATGCCACGCATCAGTTTTCGTACTTTATACGCGTTCAGATAGTGCCGCGTCCCATTCTGCGTCGCTGGCGAACTTAACGCGATTTCATTTCCTTATCATTATCACCTTGGCCCGGGAACACGGGGCCTCGGCACTCCTGCACCGCTGCACTCCGGATCCCGATCCCCTGATCCCCGTGGATCCAAGGGCTCCGCTGCAGCCTTATCTGCCCGCCGCCTTAACGTAATTTAGCATTTAATCTTGTCTCGGCTCTTAAGTGTCTGCCACAATTTACGCGATGGATGCAGTGCTGCACGCTGCACTTTCCCAGAGCTCCAAGGCTGGCTTCCCCATGTGGCTTACCATCGGCTTTCTTTGGGCAAAATGGCTGCTAGTTTTACACTTGTTGCCGTGGCCACAACAGGTACAAGGAACAAGCTACAAACTGCAAGGGTTTGGTGAAAATTCTTGCAAAAATACTACGAGCACGCGCCACTGGCATTCGCTCTCTGCTGATTTACGACCCTTCATGGGAGGAGTAGCCAGTAGTTTTCCGGCTAAGCCAAAGACGTCGGCATGACAAATCGAAGGTTATCGTGGGATTTTCTCTGGGATCAAGAGAGAGAGAGAGCCCAACTCATTTGCCTGTCGCGACACACGCCGCCCAGGAGGTCCTCCGATGGGTGACAAAGTTTCCCGAAAAATGTACGAATTTTCTCAATTGATTTTCATGGCTCGCTTCACGCCGCGCATTGGTCAAGGTCGACGCGTGTGTTTAGGTAGCGTGAAAAATCGAACGGAACGTGGCACAGCTCTGGAGGAGGCTAAACTCTGAAGGCTGACCGCCTCCTAGGTGCCATTTGCATATAGTGGCGAGTGCTGGTGCTGCTGCCCAAGGGCCCTCCACATGCGGCTCGCAGCTTGGATCCCAGCTCGGATCCCCGCATATGGCAATGAAATTTACGACACCTTCAACACTTCACGCTGCCAAGTGTGAAGCGGAGGAGCAGCAGTGCTGGCCAAGATCACGCACATGGGCAGCACTTGCTCCAAGGCCCACGCTGCACCGCAGAAAAATGTTACTTTAAATTAGGAAAAATAAAAGAAATATAAAGGGAATATTTTTTCATGGATTTATATGTTATTTACTGATAATAAAGCTATTTTCTTAGCTTAAAAGTGAGTTTAATATATATCTTATTTTAAATAACATGGAACAACCTTTCTCTATGTGTAGCAGAATGGCAGGAAGAGGTAACCCCTCCAACGGCAGCCAAATTAGTTTTGACAGAGCCACCAAATGTTTACACATGGCTGCCAACGGCGGCAACACCTCTCTCCTAGAGGCCTGGCCCTGTTGGGTGGGTGTTCCCCATTTCCCAGTTTCTTAGTTTCCAAGTTTTTCCAGCTTCCAGCAGCACATAAACTACCAAAATATTTTAATTTCAATTTTCAACAGTGGACGCGAGGGGAAAGACTCACGCTGGGAGCAAGTGGATCGACGGCGGATCGGCGGATCCCTTGACAAATGCAACCGCCAACAATGACGCAGTTGGTGGTGCATTTCTTCGGCATTTCTTTAAAAATAAATTTATGTGGCTGCCTGGCCGCCTTCGCTTGATGCTTCCTCAATGAACTTGCAGCTCCACTTTTTTTTCCATGCGGCTTCTGTCGAACTAATTGCAAACAAAAAAAAAAAAGCGAAAGATACTTTTGTGTTCTGCTTTTTTATGGGGCCCCCAAATGCCGCGGTGCCTGCCTTAAATTTCGATCTAATGAAGTTTAATGCGTGCATTTCTCATAAATTATATGAGGAAAAAACCTCGTCTTCTGCGGCTGCCCTTTTGTGGATCCCGAATAAAAAAAGAAACAACCCATATAATAATGGTCGGGCTTTGTGCAACAGGCAGGCGAAAGTTGGCCGGGATACAATCTCAGGCCCTGCTCCGAATCCCCGGTTTTATGCGTTTTTAATATTGGCCTTTATGAATTCTACGTCCGGATTTTGCATAACAATAAGGCGGATATTGGTCAGAGTTTCTGAGGGAATAGCAATAAGTTGAAAACGATTCCAATGGCTACAAGGCCTATGAGTCACACACTTAGAAAGACCAGACGTTGAGGCGGCTGGAAGGTATCAAGAACTTATGGTAAATCATTCCACATGAAATTTATTCAACAAATATATTACAGAAAATGAAGTAAGGCTAATTAATAATTTATAATTTAAATATTCAACCTTAATAAGAAACAAATTAAGAATTTCACAACACAGATGAGGTTTCTGCTCTCATTTCTTTATTCCTGTTTTATAATCTCCTCTCTGACAAATGGTTTTGTAAAACTCTAAGCCACTTCCCCTGCAAATTAACCCACAAATCCTCCAACATCCGATTATATTCCCTTTGTCTAGCCCTCCCCAGTTGCAAGTGTCATGTCCATTGTCCTCCGTCCCAGGAATAGACCTCACCACGTGTTGGATAAACATGTAGTTTTCGATTTTCTTCTTGGTTTTCGTTTTGTTTTTTACAAATTTTGCCAAACATCTGGCCAAAATGCAGAAATCACATACATTTTGCTTTGGTTTCAAATGCGCCGAAGGGGGAGGGAGGGAATAGGTTGGTTTTTCGGATGGTTAAAGCCAATAGAACTCCATGTAACCGGGAACTGTGTGTCATTTTTTATGTGACAAGCCCGTAGCGGAGCACGTACTAAGCTGACACAATGATGCAATCATCACGTGCAGCAACTCTGGCAGCGTTTGTTTTCCAATTCCCATTTTTCCACCGTCGCCCAGCGTCGCTTTTCACAAATATGTATACGTATGCAATGCAATGCAGTTGGAAAATCGAGGGGCTTTGGCCACCACGCTATTTATGACGAGGATTTTGGCCAGTTTCGACCGGGGGCTGCTCTGCGGTTATGTTAGATTACTGGACAAGAATGAAGCTGGCGGGCTCCCTGGGTAGGTGCAGCCCGAAACCCTTTCATATTTTAATTGTCGAGAGTCTTCTGTGCGGCAGCTGGCATTGCGAGGCTTAGCAGAGCGGTACGTGACGGGGCCACACGCGCGACTCTTACAGCCCCGGAATTTCAGCACCACCACAGCACTGAGGGAAATGTTTGGCACTAATTTTGATAGTTGAAATATCAGCAGATGTTTGAATGTATAAGATATATTTTTTTTTAAATTTTTGAGTCATATTTCATACTTGTAAGTGGCCTTAATCTGTCTTCTAGAAGTTAACTTATAACTCCTGAAGTATTACGATACTGAAAATGGATTTTAAATCATATTTTCAATGACAAAAAAAATCTAATATATTTTTAATATATTTGTATATATACCTTATCTATCCTATACAAGTCACCTTATGTCTCTTGAGTAATTAAAATATACTAAATTGCAAACACAAACCCCTCAACTTATGTCTCCGTGTACCCATTGGCATTGGGCCGAAACAAAAGGTTCGTGCTCCGCTCTTGGCCAGTGTACGACGGGGCCCCGATGGAGCATCTGATCTTTTTCGCTCTGGGAGTGCATTGACTTGGCAATTAAAATTCTACAGATATGCGATACATTAATTACTCGCTTCAATTGAAATGCAAATGCCAAAACTGGCCCGGTCTTGGCCCGGGCTAGCGTGTCTCGGCCGAGTTAACCATCGGATATTCTGGATACTACTGGGATACTGACTTCTGGAATCCGTATGGCGGATTCCCAGGGACCGAGAGAGAGGGACTGCCAGCTTCTAGTTTCCTGGAAAGCCGCGCCAAGATGATTTACAGCCAGAAGAGCATTTATTCTGACCGTTTTTCGCTGTGACAGAGGAGAGTCCACAGAGTCCGCGCACACACAAAAGTTGACACTTTATTGATGCTCATAAATTGCGACGTCTGGCAGCAATTAAACCGACACGTCCCCAAGGACATGGCAGGACGTCAGTGATTTGTTTACAGAGATTAGCGCGAAAAACCAGCAAAGGCAGCAGCGGCGGCAGGAGCTGGGAAAATTTGTGTCAGGTGCTTCAGGTAGGCGAGCGGTATGCCGAATCCTCCTCGGAGGCAGGCACAATGTCAAAAAGTGCACTGAATTTATGTCGCAGCGATTTACGATGTCGCTGCTCTGGTTTCAGGGTCCTGGTCCTGGCTTACCCAGAAGCTGGACGGGAAAAGAGTGAACGGTCGCCAAGCGTCAACGCCTCTATTTGGGTTACGCCCATCGGCGGCGGACTGCTTGTCAAACGCCCACAAATCCGAATCGCAATTCCGGCTGCCGTTTTCCCTTATGCCTTTTCTTTTGTTTTTTTTTTCTCTTGCCTCTTTTTTATTTTGGGCCTCTCGCTGGATGTTTATCTTGGCCATGTGTTGCTGTTGCGACAGGGGAAAAAATTTCGCCATAAATATTGAAATTTATGTAGTACGCGAAAGGAAGGATGGCCTAACAGGCCAATCACCAAACTCTCGTGTCCGGCTCCCTATAGTTTATTAGTATTTATTTGTGGGACGCTGCTCTCTCGGCTCTCGGCATTGTCAAAGGATTCGACGGCTTCCGATGTTTTATGACCCAAAGGGAGGCATAAAAAACCGAAACTTTATCCTCGGATTTATTACCAAATATTCCGAGAAGTGCAAATGCTGCACAGAGGGAAATATGAAAGGATTTGCTTGGTGTTTCATTAGAAACTATCGTTGCTGATTATGTTTCGTTGGTTATGTTTTATTAAATAATATATCTCTCAGAATCTAATAAGTTTTTCAGCGTAATTTTTCTAACTACAAAATTACTACATTTTTTTTCTCTGTCTGAAAAGAATTTCCCTCAGAATTTAAATGAGAGATCAACAAGTACTGTGCTGCTTAATGCTATTTGGCCATGCCAGCCCCATTTGTCAAAACATGTCATTTCGACGGAAAACAATTTAACAACATTTAACCAAAAAGCCAAGCCAAAGTCGGCCAATCAACATAAATTTAATGCTCAGTCGGGCGGCTAAAATGCCCAAATGGCCATTTATGCGGCCGAAAAGTGAAAGTCCAACTCTAATGTGGCTCAACTGCGGATTGGCAGTGCCTTCTGGTACACACAGCGCCCATGTCCATGTCCAAGTCCGCATCCACATGTCCTCCCCCGCCTTCCTGGTGGTGCTTGTAATTTTGCAGCGAAACTTTTATTACGATAGGATTTGCGGCTTTTGGGCCAGTTAGCCGCCAAAGATCGAAATGCAAATGGCCGAGACAAGCAAGCGGCAGCATTTTGTTAGCCCAAGAGTCTCGCGGAACTGCCAAATCAGGTTGTGAGCGCTTTGCATACGCCCGACTCTTGGGCCCCAAAAGCGCTCCAGTTATGTCAAGGGGGAAGTGGAAATGGCACAGCCACAGCCACAGCCAAAGCCAAAGCGAAATAAAAGTCGCTCAGACGAACAAAACATGAGGTAACTCGGCCGAAAATTGCATGCCCGCGAAACAGGGAAAAGCGCTGCGTATTTTCCGTATCGCCTTGTTGAGCAAAGTGTTGTACATGTCCGCCGGCCGGCCCCAGACGCCGTAATCTCGTAATCTGTCTTGCCGGAGACCGAGTCTTTCCTCATCTGGAAATATTTGGTGGCAGCCACACGAGGTTTGGTGGAGGAGTTTTGCAAGTAAACAGTTAAGAAAATAATTTAATTAGAGAATTAAGGGTATTTTTTATAAGGAAAGGCATGAATCTTAACTAAAGGTAATAAAGTAAAAATGTAATAGTTAAACAAATAATGACAAGACAATTAATCAAATATTATAAACGTAGTTCATTTCTTTCTTATGAAATAACTACTTATTACTTACTTACTTAAGGCTACATATTCAAGGGTTTACTTCCGGGTATAATTTACTATGCGCTTTTATTTTTTTTTTAAGTTTTCCAACCAAAATCCCGATTGCCTTACAAAGTAAAGGCCACTAAAAGCAAGTTAATCCCTACCAATTCTCATATAAAACATATCTGAAGAGCTATTAAATAATATTTACGAACCATGTTAAACCTCAATGACCACCTACCCACATTTCAAAATCTCTCTCTCCCTCAATGTTACAACTCAAATTGCAGGCCATAAATCTTGGGCTCAACTCCGGCGCACTGAAATCGGGCCGAGAATTTGATTTGACACATCAATAATTTATAACAAAATTATGGTTTGCATTGCACCGGAACTGCTGCCGGCCGAGTAATTACCGCCTAAAAAGCTGGCCATAAAGTGTCGGGGCTTGGCCGGAATATTGGAGTATCGAAATATCGGCGGGAACCAGTGAGTTGTCTGTGTGCCGCCTCGACAATACAGCTCGATTAAAATCGGTGTTAAAATTTATGCAACCGATTTCCATCGACAACAACAGCGGCAACAAGTTTCGCTAGATTATTTTTAGGCCATTTTCGGCGGCTGGTCATGTGTGTAATTGTGGCTAAACAAGCAATTTATTGACGCGGCTTTAGGCCGAGTTGGAAATGTTCAGAGAACCGAATCAAAAAGCACGAGTCAGAAATGAATATCTTTATTTGTGAGCTTTAAAGGGGAATTTTTTTATAGACCAGAAGTTAAGTTCTTACAACTAACTTTCTGAGTTATTCTTTACATTTATTATAGTAATTATTTTATTTTAACTTCTACTTCCATTTTCCACAGGGTCAGTTCGTGCATCCAAATAAGTCAGCCGAAAAATGTATCTGCATCTGACCGAACCGTCGATACTTGCACCGTTTGCATGGGGGCTTTATTAATAGAAATAAATCAAGTTTTGTGCACAGACATCAATTAGCCGCTGCGGCCACAGCAGCCAGCGAAGTGCCGAGCCGGCTTCCTACACAGGCTGGCGTCAGATACAAATGTATCTGTATCTGCACATGCTTGTAGCTGCTGGTCGGCGGTGGTGTTGGCCCGGTCGTGTAACAGCCGGCACATATGTTAATAATTTGCAAAATGCATTTGTCTGGCGATAACACGCAGGTGATACGGCACCTGAGCCGCGCCAGTTCTCGGGCCAATCCCTTGGTTCCGCTGGCGCCTGGACTTTTGCTAGCAATTAGCGCTCTCGGTTTGGGCCTTATCGGGGGCTTATGAAGCTATCAAGGCGAGGATACGACCCTGTCATAAGTCAGGCCTGAAACCGGAGCCCCGAATGGGACCCAATCAATGGGTAGAAGCTGCCTCCATTAGATAAAAACGCAGCGAGCCATAGATAAAGCCTTAAACGCGGCGATGCATTCCCTCGATAAAGGGGCCAATTCATAATTCAGAAAAAAATCTTTCTCTTCCCCCTTTTTTCTTCTCTTTTTTTTGGAGGGAAGGCAACAATGTCGCGCAGGCGTAACTCGAAACCAGAAGGGACAAACTCAGGCCAGGCTCGTAAATCGCCAGCGGGAGGCAGGGGAGCGAGAACGAGATTTCTGGTTTTTATTTCATCGCCCGAGAGACCGAGATGAGAGGTTGGGCATACTTTTTAATTTATATTTCGTTAATTTTTATATGAAGAGTTGACATCCCCAGACGCACCGCGCCGTTCTGGCCGCCAGGTCTTGCTCTTGGTCTTGATCTTTTTGGCCGTTATCGCCCATTTAGGCAACGCCGCTGGGAGCTGGCTCCATCGTCATTGCCATCTCTCCTCCAGTCCAACTCCCATTCCAATTCCAATTCGGGCCCCGTCGTCTCCGGGTCCAACTCCCATTATGATAAATCATTTTTGTTTTTATTTCTTGACATGTTTCCCTGCTCTCAAGTCAACCAACCTTATCGCACGGCCTGTGAGTTCTACCGGAAAAAGTGGTATGTGATTTCGAGTCTTAATAATATGTATAAATAAATAAATTAGTTACTTACTTGATATAAAGAACTGACAATTTAACAAAGTCAGGCCAAGTTTTAAACTTTAATATTCAATATCTACGGATATCTCTTTTGGCTTCTTTGCTTCTCTTAATTCACGCCAATAAATGAATGACACAACATCAATGTAGATGAGGCAAACTGAGATTCAATTCTTAAATTAAAATCAAAAATTGTTTTCAATTTACTCACAAATGGGCAGAAAGTATATAAAAACAAATTCGATTTCAATGCCATACAAAAGAGCTACCAGTAGGTAGAATAATTCCACAGCCATTGGAATAATCTGGCAAACTAAAAATACGATAATAAGCGCATCGCGTCTCTACGGAGAAGAGGTTAAACTATGTTTCTTTGGTGCGTATCCACATATAGCTACCAAAATGGTACCAAACAACAGCGCAAAGGAGTCTAAGACCATTAAAACAAAGCATACTCCCAGCACACAAAAGCCCCTGTTATTCCTCGCGTAAGTGACTCTGCCTCTAATATCCGTATACATGATTATTTCACTAGTTGCAAGTTCGTAAAACATTAGGCAAGACAGGACACTATAATATATGATCAGCCAAAAACCACCAATTATACAATTTCTTCGCAGGCTACTGGAAGAAAACTCCATGATCAAAATATAATTTATTTAATAAAGTTGTGACAACTAAAGCTAGGATATAGTGTTAAGACAACCGATTTCTCCGGCTGATAATTGTTATTTTTGCGAAATTAAATTAGGTTACAAGTGCCACGGCAAATACGTTGACCCGGCCTGGGGTAAGTAAGGTAAGCATTTAGGAATTCGCTTTTAACTGGCTTATGATTCATGCAGTGATTCGACCACTGGATTCGCATTCGAGACATTTTAAAGACCGAACCGAAACCTGAAACAAAAACCAACTGATAGCATCGCTAAGCGGCGAAATGCCATAAAAAAGATCAGGGCAACTCCTCCTGAGCAGAACGAGAAAAAATATAAGAAACTCATAAGTTACTGTGAGTTTCGCTGAAAGATTTTATGTGACTCGAAGGGGGTCTCTGTGTGGCAAAGAGCTGCAGGCAGAGACCAGATGCAGATGGAGATCGAGTTGGGATTGGGATTACTACAAAGGAAGAGCTATAAAATATATAATGAGACCAGAAATCGAATGGAATACACAAATCTATCGCCCCCGCCTGGCACAACGCTAATGTGACACTAAACTGATGTAATGAAAAATCCGCTTATCGTGCCTAAAGCAGGCCCAAATAAAAACTAAATACCCCTAACAATATGAAATTTCATACTGACTGACAGGTCAGCCCACGAGCACAAAGCCTCGGCTCAGACTGAATAGAATTTAAATCGAATTTCAAATCCAAGGCTTCGTCGTCTTCGTCGTCGTCGAGTGACTTTGATATTCTGCTGTCAGGTGTCTAATTCGAATGTCAATGTCGCTGGCGACCTGCTTCTCCCCAGAACCCGGCCTCGTATGTTAAAAAAATAAAAACGCAGAGCCAAAGAAGAGGGAACAAAAAATGAAATTAAATTATTATGGCAGAGCAATATTTTTTTTGTAATTTCTCTTCGATCGCAACGAGGAGAAGGCGCGGCGGGAAACGGGTTTCGATCGCCGCACTTGGAGCACTCCGGGACTCGATTCGGCCATCGATCAAATTCGAGTGCCCGTACTTCAATTATGCGTAATTTAAAAGAAATTAATGTCGTGCAAGAAATTACTTTTCGGCCTTTGGTTTTTGGGTTTCTCTTGCAAGATTTTTTCTTCTTAGTTTTTGGTAAAAACAACATTTAAGAGCGGCGAACGCGCAAAATGTATAACTGCGCTCTTGTACGGGCCGCATAATGATAATGTTTATAGTATTGGCATTAAATGCCGGACGCGCCCAAAAAAACCACAAATTGGAAAGGAAAAAATTACTTCTTTTAGGCAAGAGGATAAGGCACCGAAAATTCCTCAATTACTTTTGATGCCACCGAGGTGCTTTCGAGGTCATTTTGTTAAGGTTTTTTGGGTTGTAAATAATATTGAAATATTTTTAAAATATTATAAAATATACTGTGTTATATATTTAGATGTTTTGATATATATATTACCATATATCCAAAAGATGACCCCTAAAAGCTCACTTAAAATTGACAGCTTTCAATTTGTCAGCATTGCAACCCTCTAAAACTAACTTTTTCCGGCACAACTTTGATTAATTTGTATAAAGCATCGAAAATCACATGTCCTGCAAAACGGTACATAAATTCATGGAAAATCTTTATCCCGAAATCAGTTTCGGGAATCAGAGAAGAGCCACATGCCTGCCAGCACTTTTCTCACTCACACGCTCATCTCATATCTCAATCTCCTGGCCATTCCTCATCCCGGTGGCCAATTCCAACGCTATGCTCCTTGGCTTAGTCCCCAAAAATAAAAAAAAAAGGCGAAAAGAAAACAAGGGCCACGGCATAACCCTCAATTATGATATATATTTTATGAGAGCACTCGGGGTACCGACTGCGAGGGAGCCTTTGTGTCGGAGGATATCGTTCCACCTCCTTGAGGGGCCAACCCACACGGGGTATAACAATAAAATAAAGTGCAGTTAACACATGACTTGGCGCAAATAGTGTCACATTTTGATAAATGACACTCGTTTGTCAAGCGGCCACCACAGCCACTCACTTCGGTCTCCCCCCGAAAATACTGACACGGAGTGCAAAGACCTCACTGCCGTTGCCAAAAAATTACCCCCCAAAAAGAGCGTTTAAGCCAAAAACGTCTTGTCAAGTCGACTCTCGTCAGTTGCCGGCAGAGGCGAAGGCGAAGGTGTTCGCTCGAAGCTCCAGAGTCCAGAGTGAATTACACGCCCCGATCTTGACGGATGGGCCAGAAAGAGGCCTCGACCGCAGGACAGCTTTATTATGTCTTAATTCGTACTCTTGGCGATTTAGGACCAGGAAAACACTGAAAGCAAAGCAATGGGATTATTTATAGTAATTTATAAATACATAACTTCATTCTTCTCAAATAAAAAATGAACTAGAATATACCACAAACTCTTAAAAGGAAATAAATATTAATATATTAATATAAATATTAGCTTCATCTTCTTAGAACTTTTTTCTTAGTGCAAAACCAAGCCCAAAAGATTCCACGAGTGGGTCAACTTTCGTTTCGGGGCGTGTTGGTCGTGTAGCAGCGTCCGGAGCTGTTAAAAAAATTGAATTAAATTTGCCGAACGCGCAAATTAATTTCCGCATAATGCGTGGGGCAAGCAGCCTGTGCTTGTAATTTCTTAATATCGAAATCGACACACACACATACTGCACCCAGAAAAGCAGAAAAGTCCGTGGCTTTGGACGCTTTTCATTAGGTGGTCTTTTCTCTTGGGGGCGCGGCTGCATTGCCAAAACTTTATTTACAGCTAGAACCAGGCACCAGCTCGGGTTCGCGGCGGAGATGAAGATCATCATCATCATCCGCCGGCTAAAATCCTGGCTTTTTTGGGTAGGTGTAGCCATGAAGTTCGCGCTTGCAGGCCAAAGTGAAAGAACGAGTTTTGTGCAATAACAATTACAAACACTTAGCCGAAAGTCAACTTTGTTGCCGTTGCCTTGGCTCTGGGGCGTGGTTGATTTGCCGAAAAGGCGTGCTGTAGGCCAAGACGTCCTCTTTTTTGGACGTTGGTTCCCAAAACAGTACGAGATACTCGAAGTATTCGTCTCGGCTTAAGAGATTTATATATTTCACCATCTCAGATAAGTTCGAAGAGAAGTTCTTTCATAAATAAGAAGCCTAGATATTTAATAGAATGGAAAACCAAGGATTTCTAATATATATGTAATTATTATTAAATACTTTATAGTCTAAAGAATGGTTTTATTTATAAAACTTAGATCTAAATGCAAATATAAGATACAAAATATTCATTTAATAAGACGAAAAGGTTTTAAAAACAAATTAAATTGTGAGTTCTTACACAAATTGTGCTTCTTTCTACTTAAAGCACTTAATTTCCCGGCAGAGTATCCCCACCTCGGTGCCACAATCCCCTCCACCAAACAGTTAACAATTCGAAAGTGGCACAAACTAATGCAGTAGGCACAGCAGCGGCACACTCACACCATTTGATAGTCAATAAATTTAAACATTAGTCCCTGGGACTTGGCCACAACCTGCTGTCTGCCTGCCTGGCTGGCATTGTCATTGTCATCGGTATTACGTATACGCAACGTGTTAAAAATAAACTGCTGTAAAATTGATCGCAACTAATCCAGCATTTCATGATAAATTATGACTTAAATCAGCTTTTGTCACATTTTCAACTCATCGTTAAGGGAACTGTGCCACAGGTTCAATGGTTTAAAGTGTTGGAAATTATCCGATGCCCAGAAAAAGGTGTCAGCTGCAAACAAAAGATTTGGTATGGAAATAAAAAACTTGCTGAATGGAAAATGGGAAACAGTAGTCGGGTTAACCAGGGATGGGGTTATGTGTAAAGAGCTACAAGTATTTATCTAAAAGTATTATCTAAATTCGCCTTATTTGTGCGTTAGATTTTATATTAATGAATACTTAATGAAGGACACATAATTTTCCCAACAATTTAATACAGGATTTTGATACAAAATTTACTTATTTACTATAAAATTCTGCTTATATTTTTATACATATTTCCTTTATTTTTCCCAGTGCTTCTCTTGCCCATTCACAAAAAGCGCAACGTCTTCGCTTAAGCTCACAAAATGATGCATTTTCCTATGCAACAGTCAGGCGGCAACGACATAATTTAGACTTTTCGACCTGGCAGGCACAATCAGCCCCGCCTCTCCGCTCCTCACCTAGTTTTCCTCTCCCCTAAGAGAAAAAGCCGAAAGAAAATGCCCTTTCCACTGCCACTCCCGTGTCGCATTGTCTGGTGAATTAAGTGCAAACATTAGCAGCAAACAAAGCCCAGCCACTACGACGACGACGACGATGATGATGATGATGCCCAAGACGATGCTGGAGCGGAATGGAAATGGAAATGGAGATGCTAAGAGGCTGATGAAGACGACGCCGTTGGGCGGTGCTGATAATACCCCATGGACTTTACACCTAGGCAAATGGAACGTGATAAAGCTTTTTCTCTCTGCGCTCAACTCCGCTCGTGCAAATGATTATCAATCATTTTGGGATTAAAATTCCTTGTGGTGTTTTGTCACACATTTTGTTGTTTCTACCGGAGATGCCGAGATATACTTAGCACATGCATATACATAGGTGTATCTCTGGGTAGGGGCGGTTGCACCCAGGCCATGTGGCATTGTGTTTCGGATCGGAGCATCATCAATATAAACTGCGACGGTATTTAGCATAAAAAAGTCTTTCTCTGCCACAGCGACAAACGGCCCTCAAATGCTGCAGGTGTCCCAGCAACAAATCTCCCCCGAGAAAAGCTAGAGTACAAGCTGCAGATACAGATACGGATACGGATACAGGGAGAGAAATTTATAAAATAATATTTAAGGGATCAACTAATTGAACTAGAAAAAAAAGAGCTAAGAAACATTAAAACTAAAAATTTAAATGAGCAAAAAAATTAACAACTAAAGGATCAACGAACTGAAACATACTTAATTCATTTTATTGGCTTACGAACTCTCTAACCTTTTTGCACTTGAAACACATATTCCTTCCTAATTTATAATATTATCTATGCTCTATTATTTAAACTCTAATTCCCATGTAATCTCTTCGCTCAGTTCTCCCAGTGCGACTGCCGATGTGGACTCAGATACGGATAGGCGAGATACACCTACAGCAACAGGGTTAAAAGTGTTGCCTGACAATATTTCCTCGCAGCTCGATCTGTTTGCCGTTTGCCTTTGTTAGGTTTTTATTTCTGTTTCAGTTTCGAAGTCGAAGTTGATGTCGGAGCTGAAGTTTCTGTGTGTGTTTTTTGTCTGTCGAACGATTCTCACGTTTGTTCCTCCTGACAAGTGGATTTAGCGGCATTGATGTATGAGTTTCGAGATAGTTTCCTCGGCTGCATGTGCTTAAAGTTGAGTGATGCTGCTAATGGCGGGTAATTAATATTGTAACGGGGCCCCGTCATTCTCTCAGCCATATTCCGGATCAGAATTCGCCGGCTAAACGGTCTTGTGACCCAGGGCAAAATGGCGGAACGTTGCAGCTTTGGCGTTGGCGTTGTGACTTAATCCGGATCGTAAATTGAACGGCCCACAGAATATCATAAATTCGGTCGATAAGTAAGCCCCATCTAATGCTCAGCTGAGCTCTGAGCTGTGAGCTGTAAGCTCTGCCATGAACGATTTCATAACCAATTATTGTACAGATTTATGGTGAGCCTTTTCGCGGATTCATGTCAAGGCGCATTGGCCCCCAGTGCGAGCAATTAAAGCGGCTAATAAATAGGCATAGAAATCGGAATAGGAATAGGAATAGGAATTGGAATTGGAGTGCGAGTTCTATTTCCATACCTTTTGCCGCTTGACTTCAGGTAGCAGGACCCCGAAATGGGCCCTGGGAGTGGGCAGCCATAAAAACTGTCATGATTTACAGTTCGCACTCTTTACGATGCCCAGTTCAGTTGAGTTTGCCGGCGGTCTCTAGTCGGCGGCGACTCTATATCGGCTTGAATTTATATGGAATCTAACTAAGCGGGAAATATTTAAACATATTTCTACTCTTTTTATTTGCCCGAGTCAGCGTCAGCTCTTCTCGGGCTCGGCTTTGTTGTATGTGGCTGACTTTTATGACCCCAGAGCATTTCCTTTGCCAACGAACGGTGGCAAAATGGTCATTAAAGAACTCTGTTTCTTTTTCTACGGCTGTTACTGTTACTATTACTGCTTGTGATTCTGATTCCGATTCTGTTTGAACTTGACTTGAGTCGTTTGATGGACCGGCCTTACGTAATTAAAATCATTTATTGGCATATTTTAAAACTCGAATTTGCCTCGCCCCACGTAATCCCCATAAAAAAGCCAGCATTTAGGCATAGTGAACATTTTCCATTTCCCCCGCTCTTCACTCGTAACATTTTCACTTAAAATTCACACTTGATACACGGAGCAGGCATTTATCATTTCGCTGGGATCTGGGATCTGCCGTTGCCTTTCCAGAGTTTTCCCTGGCGTACAGGCCCCGCTTTTGCGCATCTTTTGATTTATTTCAAGTGCTCCATCGTTGTCGTCGGCCTTTTATTTTGTACGGCAACCTAAATATTGAGATACAGATCTGCGGTCAGTGTCAACTGGCGGGGAGTGCGTGTAGTTCCTTTGCCTCATTAGACGAGTGCTCGTAAAAGCCAGGCGTACGTACGTATCTCGGCCAGCTCGGCAGTTCTCACGGATACATGGATACGCTGGCCAGATGTCACCGATAGCGGGAATAATAGTTTTCCCTGGACGTGCTAGGGGGTAAGCTGTGGTTTAGGTAATTCTACGTTTAACTGGGTTTTTGGTAAGCCCCATTACGAAATGAAAGATCTAAGACCTATTTAAGATAAAATTTAATTTAAAAACTAAGCTTGGAAATTTAACTAAAATTATTCCGGACATGACTGCTTGTAGAAAACTCAAGTAACCCGCATATTGTTCCAGGAAATGGCGCTCAACTTGTAACCATATCTATAGTTCACCTTCCCAGAAGATTCCCTGACCATATAGCAATGATATCGTGGCAAGAATGCCAATGAGCCGTGCCAACCGATCCGTGGCAGCAGATCGGAGCTTGAGTCATCCATATACAGATACCTTCGAGTATTTAATAACAATTGCTCACTTTTGGAGACCCGAAATGCACCGTTAGCTGGGAATCGCTTTGGTTTAAGGTGCCTCGAACTGTCTTGGCTTTTATCAATTGTTCAATTGTCGGACGCGAAGCCAAAGTATGACAAAGTGGGCAACATTAACGTTTTGTATGCATCAAAAGACATGTGGAAAACCCGAAAAAATTATGACAATTTCATTCGAAGAACCACTTTGTCAATGTCAGCCCCAAGATCTGTGGCTCGAATGCTTCTTGTCTTCTTACCTGTGGCAGCTCTCCGTGCCTCTGTTGGCCGCAAGTTCTTAAGCGACTTGTCGTGTTTCCCGCCTGTAAATGTAACAGAAAGCCCACAGCTGTCCGCGGAGTAACTAGAAAACGTGTAAAACTATGGTCGCAGCCCGAAAATGTCTAATTGGTTACTCCCTGCTTCTGGGAATTGGCCCTAAAACGTAACTAACTTTGGCCGGACATGGCCGGAACTTACATGTTATGCAACATTACAGCGAAGTTTAAGTACGTTGGGTATGGTGAGGTGTGTGTGTGGTCCGAGAGGTCAGAGGGTTAGCACCGCCCTCAGCCCTCAGCCCTTCGCGAATCAATATGTGGGCTTACTTGGCCCAAAAGAGACCTCAAAGCCCAAGCTCTGGCGACACTATAGTTGGCCTAAGACGACTTAGGGAAACGCTTGTGTACTTCTTAGGGGACTTGGCCAGCTCAATGAAGCCAAAGAATGGCGGACAGTGGGCTGGGAGTCGAAGTAAGTCAAGAAAAATTAGGTTTATATAGAAAAGTTATACTTTATAAGCCCGAAAACAATACCTGATCATATAAATAAATATTGTAATATTTTTCTATACATTTTAAATACATTTTAATTTCGCTTTTGATTTACTTCAATCGATCATTGAGCCACAGTGCGCTTGTAATACAACTTGTCACTTTTGTTTGTCCGTCGGCCGAGCTGCTTTTTGGTAACGATTCGGGCTCAGACTCTGGTCCAGCTGGCTTAACCCCCGTAAGCCACAAACCGAATGTTTGTTTGCTTGTGCGCGACCATCAAAACTGTCAGAAATTATGACATTTGAAATTTCACGTAACCGGACAAGAAAGTTGAGGCCGCGCAAAGCCCAGGCCTAAGTCAAAGCCACAGCCACAGCCAAGTGTTTCGAGTGTCAGGTCTTGATGCTTCGCTGCTGTGTGCTGTTACCCCGAAATACTCAGATACTACTCAGATACTACTCAGATACTACTCGTACCCTCTCGTATACTCCCTTACATACGAAATTTTCAATTACAGTTCGTGCCAAAACGCGAGAGATCAAATTCAGCGCCCGGCTTACATGCATGTCTGTCCGCTTGTCTATCAAAAAATGTATCTGGAAAAGAGCTACCGCAGCGTCAGCAGCTGAACATATTTAAATCGTTGAGCATGAATGGTGTTGCCCCTCATATTGCACTGAAAAAAGCCAAGACACTTAACTATATACATATTTCAGAGCTCAGACACACGCGCCAAAAAATTTGTTTTTCGCAAAAGAAATCTGCGGTGCTCCGGGGCCAGCAATTTCTGCGACTGTCAATGAATGGGACGCGGAATTGCTTGTTTTTGTCATCGCCCCACGGTGTCTACAATTGTTGAGCATGCAAAATGAGAATAAATATGAAATACAGATGGATGGGAACATGAGACATGAGAGTCGAGCAGCGGCAGCAGCAATACAATTTCCGAAAAGTTGATTTGGCGTCAAAACATTTTCGTATTTTATTTTTGTCGTTTAATTGAAATTTAATGATAAGGCACTTATTTATATGCAAAGCCAGCAGCCGCCGTCGAGGCAGTCGAAAAGTCAGGCATATGGATTTTGCAGTGACTCAACACAAAGTTCCTAAGAAACTGAAGCCGCCGATGAGTAATGTCCTTCAAAGGCGATTGTTCGAATTTAAATGCGATTTGCGTGATCGTGTCGGGATTAATAAATATAACTGTGACAGGTTAAAAACTAGAGAATTTTTTAATTAAATTGGAAGAAGACGTGTCCAAGTCTTTTATATTTTCTACTTAGGAAAATATTTAGGTTTTCATTCTATTTAAATTTATTTATAATTTGCTTGGTCTATTGGTAGCGCACTCACTGGTCGCCTTTGCCCACTTCCGTTGCCTGATTTGGCCACTTTTGAAATCTGATATCCACCAATTTTTCACGTCAATGTGAAATTTTGCGCTTTTGAAGCAGCTTGCGCGTGCTTTTTCTAGCTAGGAGGTGTTCTCTTTTTGGCATTTTTTGGCACCCAGCAAAGAAAGAAAAAATCCACAGAAAAAAAGCTGTTAACTAGGCAGAAAGCGAAACACTTCACCGGCTTCCAAGACCCGGCCCGTCGGCTGACGGGGGGAAGCTGACAAAGCAATTTGCAGGCGAGAAAGGTGATTTTAAAATTGGTTCATTGTGCCCGCCGGGGCTGTGCGTCGTAGCCTTATTGAAATCGAATTGAATTGAACGGAATGGAATTGATTTATTTGTTTGTTTGCGTGAAATTTGCATATAAGTGCGATATAATTGATTAGAAAGTGTGCGTGCCGAGGAGCCTCCCGATCGGCGGGGTTATGTACACACGTAGCCATAGGCTGGGGCCCGGGCCACGCACTTTCGCTGGAAAGGAAGGCAAATGCGGGCACCGCCTGAAACCGCTTTGGATGTGCATATTTTCCCAAGAATTTCCCTGGCGGCCGGGACAGCAAATTGCTATTGAAGATGATGGGGGAAAAACTTGAAGTGAAATAAAAGCGGACGGGCCGAGGAGAAGCACAGCTGTCAGTCCGACCGACCGGCCGTCCGAGCGACCGGGTACTCGAAATAATTTTCGTAGAAATGTTTCAACAAAAGGAAAAACGCCGAGCAGAACTAAACTTTCCTCCATTTCATCTCTCTCTGGGCACCACGCAAAGTTCTGTTCTGTGCCCGGTTCCTTTGTTTAAAGGCCCACAAAAAAGAAATGGGGAAAAACTGTTTGGCCGCCGAGTAGGCCAGTTTTCGACACTTGCCCAAGTGTGAACGGCTCGGCTCGTTCTTGGCGATCAAAGGGGATCGAGGGGCTGCGGCGGCTCCTCTGACAGACAGCCAGTCTGTCTGGGCCGGCCAACAATTTGTTTTTCCCCCACTTACACTTTAACCTTTTCCCCATTTCCATTCCCATTTCCACTCCGAGTCTGGGCGGCATAATTTCGGCAACTGTGTAAAGTGGAAAGCGACTTGTCACTTGCCTTTCTTATGAAATACGTCAGCCGAGAGCAGCACAGGCCGTCGAATGAGCGTAGAAGTAGGAGAGACTTCAAGTGGTTTGTCAGCAACATTTCAAACAAAGCGTCGGCGATGCAGCCAGCCAGAGCAACACGCGGCACAGCAGCAACATCAGCGCACCAGCAACAGCAACTTGCCACAGCAACAGTAACCACAGCCCTCGTCTGTGTCAGCATCCAGATGATACACTGTTCGGAGTTGATTTCTGATGGTTAATTTGATGATTATTTGTAAGATTCTATATTATAAGATATTGCATTTCAAGGTTTTATCGTTGGGGAAACGGGTTGTTGGATTGTTGTGGAACCATTATTGTACTGTTCTTGAACATATATAAAATTGATTTTTAGGTTCCTTTAAGTAAAATCTTTGTTGAATTATTGTTCAAGTTTATTTAAAATGCTGAATGTTTAATGAGTTCTTTTGTAAAATTGTAAAATTATTTTTAAATGAAGTAAAAATTTTCCTATATTCTTTTTCTCTGTGCTGAAGGAGAGTTGAAACTTGTTTGCATCCTCTAACGACGCCGTGCATTTTGTTCGCACTCACACTCAGCATCAGCACCAGCACCAGCATCAGCCTCCGACTCAGTCGCATTTGTCAGCCATTGAGGAGCCGTTACCACTGCCCCTAGAGCGTTTTCCCCCGGGAGCGGAGCACCATGTGGCATATAGAACACTTCGACATTTCAGCTGGCAGGCGGCGTGCGGAATGCGGCATGCAGCTTGGAGCATGGAGCATGCAGATGCAGTGGGAGCCAAGGCAAGACCCAACAAGCTCGTAAAGCACAATGAATGCTGGATGGGATTCGCAGAGACAAAGCTTCGAAATCGCGAAGGGGACTGCATAATAAGTCTGGCAAATCCAGAGGTGGAAAATCTCGTTAAATATATGTATGCCGCTGAAGCTATAAGCCAGGGGAGTTTCGGAAATACTTGGAATTCGCACATTGCAGGGATAAAAGCCATAAGACTTGACAACATGAAACAAGAGCTTTGATTATGGGGGGAATGTGTATTAAATAATATTAATATAAATAAACTAAATGATTAAACTTACTGTTAGAAAGGCAAAGTACCTTCCTTACACTAACAATCATTGCTTTTTAAACGAATTAAATTATAATCACGATAGGGTTACTTGTTCGTATTTTAGTCTATGCAATATTAAAGACAATTATCTTTTACGAACTGAAAGTAAACACAATGAAACTTCCCCATCCGCTCGCCGATTAATTGCAACTCCTTCGATTTCCTTCTTTGTTTTCCTAAACTTTTCAGTTGTTTTCCCTCAGATTGCAGCTCAATATCGAGGAGTCGAAGAGCACGATTTCTTAATTAAAAGTTGGCATTGTCTAATGAAATGGAAAGCGCGACGATGGAGGGACTGGGGCTTGGCAATGGGCTGGGCCTGGCTGCTCTTGGGGTGGCTTCCCCCTGCTGGGTGGCCTTTAGTCCGTCTAGACAGTATTAAACTTTCCCCCAATATCACTCAGCATCAGGCATCAGGCACTAGGAGCTGGTAGCTGGTAGCTGGTAGCTGGTTGCTGGTTGCTGGTGGCTCTTGGAGAACTTGGTGATATTTATTTTTACAACCGGACATGCTGCAAACTTTTTACTGGCTGCGACGGCGGCTACGTGCGAAAGTGAAACGCTTAAAAAGGCATCGAATGTCTTTATTATGCCGGCAGAGCCAATCAGCCGAAGACGGAGAATCGAAAACTG
The DNA here is from genome assembly GCA_008042675.1 of Drosophila seguyi. NCBI lineage: Eukaryota > Metazoa > Arthropoda > Insecta > Diptera > Drosophilidae > Drosophila > Drosophila seguyi. Next base: position 12,493 of record VNJU01004713.1, on the reverse strand, counting down.
CAGCAGGAGGAGCCCAGCAACATGGCTTGTCATCAAATTTTATTGTTATTTAAATGACGAGACGAAGGGGTACAGTGGCAAAGAGTGGCAGAGCGGTAGAGCGGCAGTGGGTTCTCTCCTTCATGCAAAGTCCACACACTTTTTTCGCTGCATTGTTGCCAATATGCGGCGCATGCCTTGCCCGTATAAAGCCGGGCCAAGACCAGCAGAGCCACTGCCACTTTGTATATAGCCAGGCTCCAGCTACAGCTACAGCTACAGCTACTCGTATACGGCTCCTCGCACATGCATATATATATATTTATTGCGCCTCGTTTCAGTCAATGGTGACACTTGCTGCATTTTAAATGGCCTGGCTGCAGCAGGGGCAGCCCGGAGAATGCAGAAGGTGCCTGGCAACACATTCCGCAGAACAGTCTGAGCCAGAGACAGAGTCTGAGCCCGAGTCTGCTGCCCCAACACGTTTCGCGGCCATCATTTTGCGCAGTTTTGTCCATTAAAATCATCAAAATGTACGGCGTTGGGGTTTATGTTTATGAAAAATTTGTCGCAAAAGTTGATTTTATGCTTTGTTTTGTAGAGACAGCAAGTAAACCTAAGGGGAGAGAGTCACACATAAAAGCCTTGGCACTTGAAGGTAAATTACTTTCCACTTTGAATTAAACATTACTAAACCGCAGGTGTCGTGAAATCTTTAAATAGAAACTAAACAAAAAGTGGCAAGGTTCTTGAAAGCAACTATTTTGCTTACTTTAATTATAAAAGTACTAACAAAAAAAAAACTGCAACTTGCCTAGTTTCCCAGTCTTGAGCTGTCAGCAGTGTTTGGGCAAATGTATGCAATCAACGCCAAGTGGCAATCAAATCAGAATTAGCAACGCATTCAAAATGTTTAAACGTCGAAAATGAACCAATTTTGGTTACGAAAAGAGCAAATCAAACAGAAATCAGCCCCAGAGGCAAAAAGATAGCCAAGCTAGACGGGGGACGGGGCGGAGAGCTCAGGTGGAAAAGAGGTAACGCAAAAGGCAAATGCGGTAATTATTTTTTAATGTAACAAAATAATATCTGGCCAAAACGATCAAGTCACGCAAGTTGCGGCCGAGACCAAGTCCAGAGGAAATTAACATGAGAATAAATAAGAAATTTTCAGCGGTCTGGGCCAAAATCGAAACCGAATCCGCAGCACGAAAGTGGCCTAAACCTGCAGCACGCACGACTCCTCTCAGGTGGAAAAGGGGTGTGGGGCTAAGCACTGAGAGAAATTTAAGGGGCATTAAAAAGAACAATTAACTTAGATTCCTAAAAGCATATTCCCTGTAAATATATAAATTGTGGAAAAATAACTATATATTTCTATATATTAAAACATAAAGTTGTTTAGAAATTTCTTCTATTTCTACAAATATTTTGTATAACAAATTATATAACTAAAGATCCACACCACATAACACATTCCAATTAAGTTTTTTAATAGCTTATTTAAAATTGTTTCGAGTGCTCACCATCCCGAAGAGTGTTAGCGCTTGCCACCTCATGACGCATGCGCCGCGCTTCCGTTCACGATTGGCAAATTATTTTGCGGTGCGAAACCCAAGACCCTGGAAGAAAGAGGCAAACCGTTAGACTGCAGACGGAGATGGGGTCACTATCTGTCTGATTAATCGGTCGGCCCACAAACCATTCCAACAGCAGCGGCAGCGTCAGCGGCAGCCGAAATCAAATTAAAAAGACCTATACCAGAAAGAGACAGCAATTAATCAATCCGCACTTTAAAGCCGATAATATTCTCGCCGGGGCATTTCCACTGTTTAATTTAAATTTCATTTGGCCCAAGTTAAAAATCTCTTTATTTCGATGCCGTCCGACAAATGTCCCGTCATTAGGCCATGGTCCGTGGACCGTCGGCGAGCTCGTTTCCAGACTTGGAGTTCGATTCGGCGTTTGTTTCAACACTTGATAACAAGCCGTGGCAGCCCCATTTTCTCGCATTCGGAAAAATCACTTTAAAATTAGTGAAAGTGATTGATTTTTCCACTTAATTTTCGGGTAGAGGAACGGCGCAGTACGGCATACCAAATACGAAATACGAAAGACAATGGTAATGCCGATAATCAGTTTGGGGCAACTCCAACTCGTTGGCCAGCTAACGACAAAAGCGGCTCTGCGACAGCCTAATGTGAGTGCAGCAGGTCCACCTTAGCCTTAGTTTTCCCCATTTGCGCATGCGTCAAAGCGTTTCCATGCCACCGGCTGCTGCATATTGCACTTCCGTGTGCTGCCTTCAATTTAAATGTAATTTTAACAAGAAAAGTAGGTAAGGTGAGGGAAGCCGAAGTAGGTAATACTCTTTCAGTTGGCAATTGAAATTGATCTAGCTGATTTCCATTCCCCTAACCGATATTTATCGATTTTTTAATGTCACAATTTTCTTCGATAAATCAAAGTTTAGAAAGCTGTAAGTTAGCCAAAAAAGCATTAATTTCAAATCGGAAAAGTTTTTTGTGATAGTTTTTATTGTGTTAATAGGTCTGCATATTGAATTTAAGATTTTAAAAAATTAAAATTTTTCGACAATTTTTGCCAATTTTAACGATATAACCCCTTAAAAATTGTTGAAAAAAATTTAAAAAAAAAGTTTCTCCCCGACCGGTCTAGATCGATTCCCCTGTTGATGCTGATCAAAAATATATATGATTTATAGGGTCGGAAACGACTACTTCATTGCATTTTATGAGTCTGACTAAATGGATAATACCCTAAAAGGGTATTAAAATGTATTCCATTAATGATAAGTGTTGGAAATGATGAACATTATATTATTTTTTAATTTAAAAGCTCGGTTAGTTATTAAAATATAAATAAATATAGTAAGATATTTACAAATTATAATTAAACTAAAAACATAAGCTTGGGTCTCTCTGAAACCTTTACAGAAAAACCGCAAAATTGTAAAAAAAAATCCTTTAAAAATATTAAAAAATACCTGCATGCTCAGTTAGCAAAAGCAAATTATTTACAAAACAAGATACTAAAATGTAACTAGTGTTTTCTGGTTCCTTTCAAACGATTTCAGATAAATACTTGACATTTTGGAGATTGGCAAATCGCAGCCAATTAAACCACAAAATGTTTATCCAATGGCTGCGCCGATTGCCGATACGTCGTTGGCTTTAATTAACACGACATGAACATATTTCAACATCATAATTAGTAATATTTTTATGTGCCACGAAAATTGCTCTTATTTAGTTATAAGCAAAATAAACAAATTGTACAAACTGTTGACGGCTTTTTTCTGGCCAGATCAAAGTTGAAGCGTGGGGCTATGTTACTGGCCTGTCTCGTTATTGGCCCGAAAAAATGTTTCCCCCAGAGACCGTATTTCAGGCATTTAACAACACAGAAAAATCTGTGTGGATCGGGGCGCCGGCCAAAAGGGAAATAAATAAAACACTCACATTGTGTGGATTTTGTGGAGCACTACAAATTTGCATAAATACCATGGCAACACCACCAGCAACAGCAACAACACGGAGCAACAATTGGCACAATGCGCCGCTAACAATGCAACATGTTGTCGTTGTCGCTTGTAGTTTGGCATGTTGTGAATTATGTTCGGAATTTTATTTATTCGCTTTCCTCGGCTCGGCTCTCCTACTAAGTTTTATATATTCGCATTCGACGACAACAATATGGCCCGGCCAGTCCAGGACCTTTTGAGCCGTTTCACAAGTGGATCGTTTGGAGGCATTTTTGCATTTGTGAGGCCAAAGCCACCATGGCTTGCATGTGATGTCCGGGGCGGTCAATGCAATTTTTTAATTGCCATCTACAATTTTAAGTGCCAGGTAGGATTTTTTGTTGGCTACACTGGGAGTTAGTTTGCCAAATCTGAGCTCAAGTGTACGTTAAATAAATAATAAGAGTAGGAAATTGAATTTACAGTTCAGTAAATCTGAGTTTGATTTTTAAGGCTCATAGGTTACGGAATTAAATACATTTTTTCCAACTATAGAGCCCTCTTTGGTTGCTTTTTTCTATATTTTCCTTTCAAGCAAAAAGTTCAGAAAAATTATGCCGTGTTGTGGTCACATTAGTGGCTTTCAGCCTGCGTGGCGTGTCATCGTCGAAAATGTGTTAATCTTTGGAATTTAGTCAAATCGCTGGCTTTAATCATAAATATCGGGGTGGAAAAAGGAGGGAGGAGCAGGGGGAAGGAGCACGGCTGTGGTGGGTCAGAGGCCGGAGTTCGCCATTCGGCGGCTGGAGGGCGTTCCACTTAACCGCCAAACGTGCCAGCTGCCACCGATTGCTTCTCGCTCGCCAGTCCCATTGTCAAAGTAAAGGACCCTCGAGTGGCCCGAACGGATGACGACAACGACGACGACGATGTGGATTGGGGATGAGGACCAGGACAAGGATGACGAGTGGCAGCCACCACAAACTACAACTCGTGCACGCACGGACACAAAATTTCGATTGCATCCCGGACTGGCGAAACGGCAGAGCCCAGTTCGCCACGAGGGCCACTTCACACAGCTGCAACGGCAGGCACTGCACCACAATGCAGCATGCACTGGGAGGAATAGTTTGAACGAATTTAAATATAAATTTATACGAAAAAAGTTCGATTTTTTGATAAAAAGTCTATTAAGTATACCCTTAAAATAAAGGAAAGGGTTGTATGAATATTTTTAGAAATTGTTTAAAATATTTATAGATCCTTAAAAGGACTAAGACCCTTGAAAATCTGTGCTGCAAGGTCAATATAAATTTTATTACAGATCCCTAAAATATATTCGACCCCTCATAGCTTCTACTGTAAGGCCACGACAAATTGTATTTTTTAAAATATATATTTTTAGAGGAATTGATATTATCTTCTGTCAAGTACTTATAAATTATAATTTAATAAATATTTAAAGGCTGCAGAAATTCTTTCTTCCACCTATTTAGTGACCTTTAAGCTACCTTTATGTATATGTTATTTATTCCGAAATGCTCCAAGGCTCAAACCCCGAATTTTCCCAAAGTGCATCCTGGCAGCAGTGGCGACAAAACGCAGTCCTCGAGTGGCTGCCCATGTCACAGCCAACGGAACTGCCTGCCAGCAAAGTCCCTGTTCACGCCGCCCTGTAAATCAATGCAATAATTAAGAAAATTTTTCATTTATGCGTGAGGCCCTCGAAAGTGCAGCAGAGGCGGGCGGCGGCTCCTCGAGGAGGAGGTCGTCGGCAAACAAACGTCCATCAACCCCGCAGCTCGTTAGCATAACTGCAATTAGACAGCGCCCTCCGAAGGCGAAGAAGATGCCACTCCCCCCAGGGATACTTGACAAATGTGCGTAAAAGTTCATGATTTGTAATTGGGGGCGGATTTCACACACACTGAAAGGAAATTATGCAAGACTCCCAATGTTTTTTCCCGAAGTAATTCCGATTTTCCTCCTACTTTCCTACGTGCACGAATTCAAATAGCCCAGAGACAATGCCTCCTCGCACATGTGCCCTGTTGTTGTTAATTAGGAAGTACGTATTCCTATTAGACCCCGGGCTTAAGGTCGGGATCCCGGGTCCACTTCCGCTAGGCGGCGCCTAGTTCTAAGGCCGTGCCGCCAGAGTTTCGCACTTCAATGAGAAATTTCATGTAGTGTGGCGAGTTTTGAATCGGATTCTTGGATTTCTTAATGTTTTCTGTTCGTGCTGCAAGCTGGTCACGTCTCTTCGTCTGCAGTTTATGCTCTATTTAGACTGCTTTTATTTGCCATGTCTACCGTATTTGTGTGCCGCTGCCAGCCAAGATCCATAAAAACAGGCCGCTGCCTGATCTAAGGCTAATGCACTCTGACCCCTCAAGCAGCAGTAGGCGTCGACCCTATTAAAATAAATCCACAAACAATCGCCATGGAAATTTAAATTAATTACAAACATGAAAAGGAAAATAATAACACGAGCGCGTGAAAAATATCCCTTTAACATATGGAAAGACGTGCCATTGACAAGCAATTAAATTAAATTAAATTGTGCCCGACGTATCTCTGCCGATGTAATGTTGTTGTTAATGGGATGATGCTGTTTTGCTGTTTTTAATGCACAAATTGGTGGGCGGGCTTAATGAGAACGCCCACTCACCTCGGCAAACATGGGCGGCTGATAGCGAAAAAAAAAACTTATTAGCATGATGATTATTAATTAATTGAAAAGTGAATGAAGCATAAAATGTGCAATGAATAATAAAAGCGAGCACTGGGCCAAAAACAAAAAAAAAATCAACAAAAAGCGCCCACAATGCAAACACAAACAAGCTGGCAACTGGCAGCTGGCAACTGGTAACTGGGCTTAAACTCACCCACAAGGGTCTGTAAATACTCGTATCAGAAGCATATGGAAATCGTGAAGGAAAATATCAAATCAAATGAAAATAAAAATTGATATTTCAGTAAATTGTTCAGCGGTAATTGAAAAGGTTTTTAATTATGGAAATGGATAGTCAAGTATTATTAGCACACAAGTTCTAGTTTATATTTTTTGAGGTTGCATATACAAGGACCCTCCGTTAACCTTAAATTTCGTAAGTATAATCCCAACTTTGAGCTGTTACATTTCCTATAATTAACCGGCTTAAACCATTTTGCTCGACTAAAGCTCTCGACAGCTGGTTAACACTGCACCTTTCAGGGCCAGCTCTTAGCTTTGCTGTTACACTTCTCTTTACTCTTTACTGCCAACAAATAGTGCGCTGGGCCAGGGTCTCCATCTTCCTTCACTCTTTTCTTGGCAGGCAGGGAAAATTTATTAAGCGCAAAACTATAATTAAACCAAAGTAAAAATTATTAAGGCAAGAAGCGCGCGAAGAAACAGAGAAACTAGTTCTGCTTGGCTTGGCTAGCAACCTGTTGCTGCTGGAGGAGGCGGAGGCACCGAGGGGCATGGGGATGGTGCGAGGAGAACGATTTAATTTTATGCAGAAATCATAAAAACGCGTCAGGTAACAAGATAGTTGCTGCTCACGGTTAATTGTACGTAGCTGGAGCCTGGAACTTGGCCTGAAAAATGATGCAAAGTCGAATATTTTAAAAAAGAATTCTGTTTTCAGAGCGTTCTCTTGAGCAATTACGCTCGCAGGCACTGGTGTTGGGGGAAGTCGTAAATACGGCCAGACAAGTATTGTTTATAGTTAACACCTAAAGAAGGCATAAAGCTTAGTCCGGGCTTCCTGTGCTAATTTTTCTGTGAAGTTCAACGATCGGTTGGGGAGGTAACAGAGGCGTACCTAAGATCATATGGAATATATTGAAAATATACATTATTCTGCACTAAGATTATATTAAAAGAAGGTAAGATAGTTGCTTAATTTATATTGGAAAATATAGTAACACAGGAACTTGATTTTGGTCTGCATGAAAATAAAACCATAGGAATATTGTAAAGATAGAAATATTTATGCTTTGAAATTAATATTTAACAGTTACTAGAGTTAGATATATATTTACAAGAAATCAAACTCCCCAATTTATATTTTTTTTATATTTCTTATCGACCTGATAAGCTATAAACAATTTGACCATCAGATAACTTTGATTCTCGTTTCTGTACGCGGAATTTAATTAATGATTCTGCATTGTTCGATCGAGATTGCCGCCCCTGGGATTCTTTTGTGTCCGCACAATGGTACCAAAGAGGAAAAAGCCTTAGCTCGATTCGGTTGGTAATTGTTGTGGGTCCAATGAAGTCAATGCAGGCAGTTGAAATTTGTAACGCCATCATCATTAGACGAAGACCACGCACAGACACTGAAATCTCTGAAATTTTTTCGGGCTTCTATCAATATTAATTTGACTATTCTCCACTGGTGCCTAATAAGCCATAGGCAATTAAGCAAAACACTTACTCATGCCGCCGTCCAGTTCCCGATCTCGAGTCGGAACATTGGACACGCGAAACTGCGGCCACTTCTTCATCAGCGAGCTCCTCGGCACAGCGGGCGATCGCTGGCCGGGCCAACTGAAATCGGCTATAAAAGCAATTCATTATGGCTTATGGATTCATATACATATATTTTCAAGCAGATATATATTCATGAAAGTGGCGCTCAAAGCGTCGTTGTTAACGCTCAGTTTATGGCACTTTTTTTTTGGGAGATCCGAGGTGGAGAATATGAGGGTTCTGCCGAGGTAGCTAAATGGGGGAAAGCGAACATTTTTGGCCAACATTGTGGCCGAAAGTGTGTCCCCCCCTCCAGTTAGCTCAAAATGCTAATTAATTGTTCTAATATCGCTCAAAAATTGACGTCCATTAATCAGACTAACTTTCATTTGCGGAGACGTTGACCCAGCTTGAGTTTGGAGAGAGAACTACTTAGACTTTAGGGGGAAATAGGGGGAATTTATTAAAATAACGTAATAAGATCTTGGAAGTTTTATTTTCCATTTATTAAAATACTTATTTTTTGAAGAAAAGATTGATGAAATTGTCTATAAATTCCCTGTTACAATTTCGCCTCGTCAGTAACATAAATCTTAAATATACAACTTCCCAGTGAGTTACTCTCCCTAGACTGTGCTTTCTAGTACCTCCGGCTACCAAACTAATTAAGCCACCTAACCCACATTCCGCACGTGGTTCAAATCACAGAATTGGAAAGGCGTTTCCCCCAAAAGACTCTCACAACTCATTTAATACCTTCACCATACAGTGTGTGTTTTTTTTTGCCAAATTACATAGGAATAACATGCTCATTTCTGATTCATGTCTGTGTATATTCCCAGCACATTTTGTATCTTTTTCCGCTCCGGTTTCCGACTTTATCCCCCACTAGCCCATTCTTCTGGCCACATTTTTTTCTGCTGCGTAATCTACACAAAAGCCGCATAAAAGTGCATGAAATTAGGCGGAAATTGAACTTGGAGAGGAACTCTCATGGCTCTCAGGGGCCTTAGAATTATGAATGGCGCGACGGGTGTGAGTGCTTTTAAAAACCAATTAATAAATTTTAAATGTATGCACTGCAGGTTACTGCCGGCCGTTGATGTTTTGTTTATTATGCAGCTCGCTGCATGAGGCGCTGCTGCGGTTCCGCTGGGGCTTGGGGCTGGCGCAGCACGAGTTGTCAGGCGTCCATTTTTCTTGGACGCTTCTTTGCATTGTCTCGGTTGAAAAATGAAGTGTGAACAATTTATTGAGAAATTTGTACAGGTGGCTGGCGAGGTGGCCTGGCCAGCAGCATCCGAAGCAGCCGTATCCCGAGAACCAGATCCACGCCGGGCAGCCGTCGATTGTTTAATGACTTCATTTGCGGGGTTACAGCGAAGAACCCGGCCGATCGGGTTAATGAGCAAAGCTCTCCGGGCAGAGCCCCCCAACTGATGTGGCCATAATAAACCAAAGACTGAAAACCGAAATCTGAAAACTAAAAACCGAAATCCAAACAGGAAACGTAGAATCTTCCGACAGAGAAGGGACAAGTCCATGGGCTTTTGGCTGAGACCAATTTACAGATTTAGACATTACATCAGGCTGTGTCGTAAGACTAATGACATCAAAGCAAGAATCAGTTGTGGAGAGAGAAAAAGATTGAGATTGAATGGTATATTTTGAAAATATGATGAAAATGTTAATAGAAACAATATCTACTTTTTGAAAGAATGGTTTTTGTTAGAGAACTAAAATGATTGAAGTTAAAGAGACTTAATGGGGATACTCTTGTATGACTTATATTCTATATATATTTTATTTTAATATTAGGGATATGTCATCTTAAATCTAAACATATTCTATATATACTTTTCGTTCCAACTCTTCCACTCTTTGTAAATTCTATAATTAACATCTCTCACACACTCTAGTGCTCATTCCCGCTGCTGTTGTGCCAATCTCTTCGGACTTAAACTGTCTGAATGGCAAATGCAAACCGATACCGGACTAGACTCAGATCGATGGGTCCAATAAGCCAACCTGCCACATGGCAACTGGCAGCCGCAGAGAGCAGTAATGCCGAATGTGGAGCAGCCAGAGCAGGAGCAGGAGCAGGAGCAGGAGCAGGAGCAGCTCGCTGCTCTGCGATCATGTCACTAAAGTTGATAACGGCGATTACTTCACATACTTGGCATATTGTCGAACTTGCCGGGAATCGCGCATTGCATTGCACCTACCTCAGGTGGACGTAGATGGGCAGGCGGGTAAGGGCGGGGAGAGAGGAGGCTGCACTGCAGCCGCTCCACATGACACATGAGTAATGGCCACGCAGGCAAATTTATGACAAGTCACATTTCTGATGTGCTCGTTTATCAAAGCCCATAGACAGGAACGGGCTGTGCCAGGAGGAACTGGAAATGGTGTGTGGGGATTGAGCTGGGACTGGGACTGGGGCCCGGCGATGGGTGGACGAGTGCTCTGGCTGGGTTGGCGGATGACAGGCACGCGTGACAAGCGAGGAGCAGGCCAGACCCGGACCCGAACCCGGTCGAGGTTCCCAAGACTTGGCCCTGGCATTGAGTTAATTATAAACGACGAGAGTGAGCTTCAATTGATGCCGAGTGGCCAAAGGGAAGCGCACTCGCAGTCGCTGCTAATCCCGCCTGACTGATCAAAAGGCGGCTCAAGACGGATGGCCGAGGGCTTTTATTAGGTTGTTCCGAAACTCAGGTGGAACGGAATTGAGATCTACCACTCACTGGGCAGGGGTCAAGCACAGAGAGAAATGAATATGTGGTAACAATTTATAAATAATCTAACAAAACAATTGAAAATGTATGCTAGATGTTTCTTAAGTATTCTATTCAAATCTTGAGCATTTTGAAAGGACTAACTGATTTCATTGTTTTTTCTTTTATGGTGAATAGCAACCCCATCGATCAGAGTGCTGCACGACTTTTCGTGGCCCTTGTAAATCGCTCACATATGCGAATTTGTAGCTGCGAATCAGGGAAGCAATTAATTCCGCGAACCGTCGATCGGCGCGAATTATCGCCAAACCTTCGACTGGGAATGGCAGTAGATTCCCCATACTAAAGGATACTGCATACTGGATACTGGGGCCAATTCAAACGCTGTAACGACAATTGCTGGCAATAAGCCATGCAAATGGCAGCTCAAGTGAATGCTAAAAAACCCAATAATAATAAAAAGACACGAGAGCGTGGGCTTGCACCGCCACAGAGGAGACATCCTTCGGAGGCGGGAGACGAGCGATTAGATCACAATACGAGCGCTCGTAAAAACGTAGAAATTCCCTGGGCCTTGTTACGTTTTGCATAAACTGTTTTGTTGGAGTGAAAAATAAGCAGACAGCTCCAGCTTCAGCCAGGAGATATTAAGGCCCCGAGGTCCACACTGATGGCATCGTTCTGGGTAAAGAAAGCTGCTGACTGAGCCCGTCTCCTGCATCTTTATATATGCACAGTGCATTGCCGTTCGGTTTGGAGACACCTACGTGTGACAAAAAGCCAGTGCCACACTTTTGCTTGGCTCTGGCCGCATGTGGGTCTAACCAAACATTGCTGGCCATTAGCACGCACGCGGCCAGGCTGGCAGCTTCGGCTCCAACTCGGACTTCAACTGCAACTCCAGGACGCGAGGCCTTTGTGTGTGCCACACAATCACGATCAAGCCTTGACAAATTCTGTTGTCTTGCTTTAGTTTTGTGGCAGGCAATGGTTTATGTGGGGCATTAAGCTGGAAAGCCACAGAATCCGGCCAAGATCGCAGCCACAGACAATGAGTGCCAGAGAGAGAGTGGGTCTCCTCCTTGGCCTGGCTCGAGGCGATGAGAAATGCAGATAGTTGGCAGTTAGTTCTAAGCTATCAGGAATTTTGGTATCCTTTTGTCTGGTTAAAGCTAAACCATAGGAACTATAACTTTTTATATGAGTTTATCTCACACAAAGTAAATTAAAACATTAAGCCAGCAGCTGTAAAGCCTTCGACCTCCTGCTGTCCCAGAAATCTGTGGGAAACCGCACACAGGAGCCCTGAAGGAGGAGACAGAGACACCTGATGGTGCTCCACAAAGGTCGAATTATCCGTTAACCGTTCGGATCGCAGGATTACAATGAGTGGCAACATCTGGAGTCGTTAACGCTTCAATGGAATGGAAGTAAAATTCATTCAAAAGTCACTGCGGACGCGGATGCGAACGCGGACCGGGGCTCCCTGCGCTGTGATTTTCATAATTCAAATTGACCGTGTCCTGGCGGAGGGATAAGGATAAGGATAAGGATGCGGATGCGAGCCAGAACTGCCCTGAACGGGGGCCCATAATGAAATTCACTTTGTTTTCGCTGCGGCAATGCGAGCCTTTTTCCTCTGCGATGCCTCTGTTTTTTTTGTTGTTGAACTTTTTCCCTTCCTTGGCTGCTCTCCCTTGAAGTGAAAATGCCATTCAAGCAGAATAATGCAATATAAACTGGTGCAGCTTGAGCGGAGCTACTCAACCGGGTGGAGTAGCAGTGGAGGAGCAGCAGGAGGTGGTGGTTCCAGGAGGGAACCCGTTG
>VNJU01004708.1:0-14960 GCA_008042675.1 Drosophila seguyi | reverse complement strand
CATCTACCTTTTCCATTTTAAACTGTCCAGGGTATTGGGATCTGGAAAAAAGTGCAAAGTGTAAAAATCGGTGCCGCGTCACGTCACGTCAGCCGCATGATAGACCAGTCAGGGAGTTGACCGCCCTGGCCAGTGGGCGTGTCCAGCTGCGGAATGAGTCCCTTATCGCAGGCGTAGTTGCCGCTGCCATTGTGTTGCTGATGTTGCTTGTGTTTCTGCTGTTGCTGTTGCTGTTGCTGCTACTGATGATGTTGTTGTTGCTCTTGGTGTTGCTGTTGCTCTCGGTGTTGCTGTTGCTGCCGTGGTTGTCTGGGCCTAGCGCACGTCGCAGTTTGTTAGCTGCATGCGAAAGCAACCCAAGAGCTCCGCCGTCATTCCATTGTTTGCTCGCCCACTGTGCACACACACACACACACACACACAACTGGGCGTGTCCAATCAAAATATGCAAATGCTTTATCCGTAAAACGTCGCTTTGATGGAATTTCGGCACATTTTGGCTCTCCGGCTGCTGCTGTTGTTGTTTGCTTTGGTTTGGCTCGGCTTGGCTTGGCCGCGTTTGCCTTGTTTTGGCTGTTTGCAATTTTTCTTCTCTCTTTTTTTGTTTGTTGTTGTCTAGCGGGGGCTGGTGTGGGTGGTGGGTGGGTTGTCCCCCCGACAAATTAGCAGTAGTTTGCAGGCACACGTCAATCAGCGAGCGGGCCACGTTGCCTGATTTATATGCATAAATTTTCGCGTGCGGTTTCAGCCAGTTTGCGACGCTTTAATTTAATGTTGCCAACATTTGCGCGTCATTTTCGGTCAACCGTTTTTCAACAGTCATTGCCGGTAATGGGGGCGTGGCCTTTGGCAGCCAGGCACAGGCAGGCAGGCCGATGATGAGCTCCGCTGAAATGTGAAAGCTCATTACAGCCCGGCCATGGGCTTGTGGCTTTTGGGACGCAGGCAGGCGGCAGAGCCTTATGGGTAATGAATTTATGATATTACTGGGGACGGTCAAATAGTTGGGCAATAATCCAGAGCATACTTTTGAGGGCGCCATGGGATGCTTGCCACTCACAATCCTAGGTAATTTGCCGCCGAATATCCTTTGGCCCTTAAAATTGGTAGTTAATTTTGCGGTTTTCGCACTGAAACTCATTATTAGACCATTGATTGCCGTTCCACAGGCTCAGGCTCGAAGTGTACCACAGAACCAAAGGCCTATAACAATGTTTTGTGTCATTGCAATTATGAAGTAACTTTATATACAGTTTGGCATGGTCATTACGGTTGGCGAGGAGCTGCAAGCAAATTGCAATTAGTTTCGATTTTGCATCAACAATTAGTATTGAATTTGGACTAATATGCACATAACAATCGTTCAGTCCCAGTCATCCTGGACCTCAATCAATCAACGCAGCCGAAATTCGGTAAAGGTAGGTACAAAAGAGAGACCTTAAATGGTCGGCTTCGGTGTGTGTTTCGTGTTTCGTTCAAACTCATTATTGATTCACAATACATGGCTTTTTTGTTTTACCAAAATTAGAATAGGCAAGTGCCGCCCCCTGGAGCTTCCGTTATCACCTCATTAAAATTGGTAAACCCACGGGCAGACATACACACTTCCGTTCTGGCCAGAATGAAATTTATAATGACAGCCACGGCAGGCAAACAAACAAACAAATCACCCCCTCAGCTCCGACCAACAATTATGGGCGAGAGTTCAACGATACAACTAAAATATATATGACACTGGCCAACAAGGTTTTTGGCAGGATTAAAGGGCTTTAAATGATTTTATTTCGTTTAATAAGTTATTATATTATAAGTAGTTTATTTAGCAGAAACAGTTGAATTTTTTGCTCCGAAACTTGCGAATATTTTGTGACCAAAGCTTGATCATTCTTTCACTAAAAGTTTTCTTATCTCTCAGTTATAGTGCGAGAGCAGACTTTGCTCACTTACACGAAAGTTTCGTTTTTTTTTACGAATATACAAACTTTTTTTACGTTTATTGTTGGTCATTCTGAGAAAGGACTCGAATGATCAAAGGTGTTGAGATCATTTTACGACGTTCGATTCCTAAAAATCTTTTATCGGCTTCCTTGACAATAATTTTGTTGGCTAGTGCTATTGGCCAGGACCTCAACCGTGCATACATCCTGCATTTACATGTGTAAGTACCGATCCGTGTAGTTCTCACCACGCTGTGTGCGTCCGTTTGTTTGTTTTAATTAAAATTACAGAGCCATGTCTGTGGCCCCTGTCCGGTGTCTTTGTCCTCGCCTTTGTTCGCCTCCCTCGCTCTGATCCCGCTCTTTTAATGCTTTTTTAGTAAATAATTTATATTCAATTTTCAAATAAATTACAAACAAAAATAGTTAGCAAACAAGCGTCCGTTACCATGGGATGCGTCCGATTGGAGTGCGGAAATAACAAACAAAACTAAAGTTTAAATGCAATATTTAAAGCCATTAATCTCGGATATTCGGTTATGAAAAAGTCAACAATATATTTATTTTTATTGGTAACTAAAATTGTAGAGCTTGACAATTGATTTTCCATTATCCCATTATGCTGCGCACACCGAGTGTTGGTGCATTTCCATGGACATTGTCGGCTGCGTGTGTGTGTTTAACTCCGTTTAGTGGCGTCGGGGATTATTATAATTGTGTAAGCTATTTAAGCATGATAAACACACGGTGTCACACTCGCTTGTGTGTGTGGGAGAGTGAAAAAACACACACCCACAAATGCATTGTCTGGGCACTGTCGACTCTGTGTGCATGATTGTGACATGTGGTGGTGGGCTTTGATATGGGATTTTCGTGTATGCGGCCTGGCCACCAACTGAATCTCCGACTCTGCTGTGTCCACCGAACTTTCAAATTCAAATTCAAGTGTCAAATTAGCAGAGCCCGAAGCCGCAGCAGCAGAAGAACTGAAGCCCTTAAATATTAACTCTTACTTAAAAATGTACACAGCGCTCGCCTGGCTGCCAATTAAACTAAAGTGTTGCGTTTTTGCCAACCATCTGGAATCTAGATTCCTGAATCCCGAGTCCAGAGCTTCGTCCTCGTCCTCCTTCTCCTCCTGCACGGCCGCAGCATGCACACAAACTTCAAACTGCAGCTAGATAAACAGTCCGTCCTCGCAGGCGCAAATATTGGTAGTCTAACACAAAAGTTTTATGCACTAAAAGAACGCCTAACGCGGGGAGAGCGGGTGCAGGAGGGTGGGGAGAAAACGAAGTCCAACCGAAGGTGGGAACGCGAACGGGAACGGGTGGAAAAGTCAATTTTCACCCAAGTCGACGTTAGTTGAAAAGTTAGCAACACGAAGTAGTAGTGGGAGTGTGGAAAAAAAGAACACGGAAAAGGAAAATGAAAGCCGAAACGAAACGTAAATTTTTATCTCTCTGCGCGGTGCAGTGCAAAAAGGTTTCGAGTGCAAAATAAAGTTACTTTGGCAATGCGATGCATCAAACCGCAAAACAAGATAATTTCAACGGTAAATAAATCACAGCCACGGGTCCTAGAGCCACCGCGAGGGGGTGGCAGTGGGTGCGCTGGCACCCCTGAGTGGGGGAGAGTAGAGGTGCCAAAGGGGTGCGGATGCCTAGGTATACGGTTCAGTGCCTTGCCTCTTTCGAGTAAAATCCTGTTCCCCAAAGTGAAACAACTGAAAAGTTCCATAGTACACTCGAAGAAATAGTCTGTGAACTTGAAACAAGTTCGACAGACAGTTAAATCATGAGAAAATACGAAACTTAACACGGAAGACATACATTTGGTCTTTTAATTTTATTTTGGAGTACCTAAAAATAAAGAAATTATTTAAACAAAGGCAGTTAAACTATATTTTCTATGCTATTCAACTCTATTTACAGTTTTTTGTTCTATGCAGAGGTGCAGGTTAGTCCTTAGCCAAATCATTCCATTGCCACCTCGGGCCACACTCGCGAGCGTGTTGCACAAAAAGCTGATTAGTTGCCATTGTGGCACACACATACACACACACAACAATATACCTGGAGGTGGCGATGCATTTGCATGGCTGCCGGGTGCCGGAATACTTTCCTCCATTTGCACCCGGAGGATTAGCCCGATCCACGCGATTCCCAGCTCACTCACAATTCACTCTCTTTTATTGCGAAATTATAGAATTTCTCCATCATTAGCATGCGAGAATTTAATTGGTTTGAATGCACTCAATAAATTTCCAATCCGCTTAGAGATCCCCGGCTAAGCGGATTTATTTCCGCGAACCACTGCCGTTGATTATTAACCACCGGATGAAGTGGGGGATCATTGCCCAAGGAACTTCGCAGTGAGCTTAGTGGGGCAACGACAACGACAACGGAGGCAATAAAGCCCCGAACGAAGCCCAAAAGGAAGTGTCGAGCTGGCAGGGTAATAAATAAGTGGCCCTGCTGCCGAAAAAGGTGTCACACCCCCCACGTGAAATTGCAACCGGCAGAAGGCAACCGGCAGCCTTGCTGCGACTGCTTAAGCCAAAGCCGAACTTTAAGTAGTTGCCACCTCGAGTCGCCGCTGCCGCCAGCTGCAGGCGTGGCACATGGCGCTACATTGACTTCAATCCACTCTAGAACCTCCAAGACGGTGAGCAAAACTTTTCCATTATTTTTATCTGCTTCACATTCTCAAGTAACAAAAACTTTGAATGCTATATGCAAAAATGAAATGCCAGCAATCCGCCAGCAGGAGAGCAGGGAAAACGGGAAAACAAACCAAAAATTAAATACGATTTTTTCCCCGCACACACCAAGCCAAAGCCAAAGCCAAAGCTGATTTTCATATAGCCCCGGCTAAGACCTTCCCCACACAGTTATTGGCCAATTCAAGGCCCCCTTCGGGCTGGTGTCTTTGGCATTTTATTTAGTTTGTTATTTGTTCACACTTAAGTGTGTCGCCAGCGTCTTGTATTGGTTTTATTTGAAAAACTTGTCGTATGTCGTCGTCCTCGGATCGAAGCCAGTGGGCGATGCCCAAGACAATAACCCACACCCACAGCCGCAGCCAACAACCACACGCTCTGATTTCAGATCCAGATCCCATCCTTGCCCAACCTTGGGCCCATCTCCCCATCGGTTGCATAAGCAAAGTAAGTTGTTGAGTAGATTAGGTTTTTGTTACGTTCGCCTGCCATTGTCTTTAAGTTTTTGCCGTCCTTTGTGGGCAACGAGGTCCCCAGTTCCCCGGTGACCCTGTAAACTTCAAATTGCTACAAGTGACAAGGCAGCCACATCCGAGTCCCTTCGTCTCGTGAGCATTCCGGGCAGGACAATGGTCAGGTGGACAGGACAGGACAGGACAGGTGAGTGTGAGCAAGACTGCTCTGTGGCGCCTTCACTGACACAGAGCTGGCGAAAAAATCCAAAAGATAAACAAATTCGAACAATGTCGTATGTAATTTAAACACTTGTCTCTGAATGTCTTTGGCAAGGTAACCTTCGCCTTAAAGGAAACTTGGGGGTTCTGTAGACTTGAAATAAATACGGTTTATAATTTAGGGAACGTACCGAAAGACCTTTCAGGAAAGAAATCAAATTAGAATAAGCTGTTTTTATACTATTTATTATTTGTATTCAGAGCTCCCAAAACGTTTACCTTCGCCATGTAGACCTCTAGGTCTCCATTTACACCCCCATTGCTGGGGATAACCCAGTTTTATTTGGGCTTTCTGGTCTGCTGCACTCATCCTACACCAAAAATACACATTATCCCCCAAACTCCGGGCCAGCGACTCGGAGGCAATTCAATACAAGTGTATATCTGCGGGCAGGGAAAGATGAAAGTCCCCAGGGGCATACACATGACAGGCCGTGCCTAAACCATATTTTGTGCCACAGTCATGTAAGTACATAATTCAACAAAATGTTAATTTAATTAAATTATGAATATGAAATTTCTGGTGGCTGCCTTGCTGCCGTGTCAGGTGCAGGGAGGCCGGGCCATTTTGAATGGCACCGAAAAACCCGACGCGCTTCGACTGAACAAATTCATTTATATTTCGCACACGGGGCGGGCGGCGGCGACTCTCCTTGCCCCGGCTTTTTGTGTGGTGGCAGCTCCAAAATATGCAAACAGACACGAGGTACTGGGAACCAACTCAATAACGATACGCCAACTCCGTATGGCATTTGAGCCAAAAGGCAGCAGCAGCAGCAGCAGCGGCAGCATGACCAGCAGCAACGCAACGACAGCGGCAGCCATTGCCACATGTTGATTTTGAAAACTGAAATTATATAATGCAATGCCTGGTAAACAAGCCGCGATACACATGACTGCATAAACAAACTGAAACTCGAAGAAAACAACATCATTAAAGTAGAGCGGCGGCAAACAGGCAGCAAATGTGTTCCGCTCTCGGAGTCCACAAGCCCCAAAACCCACAGCCCCAAAAATATATATTGTGGTGCAAATACACGTAGACCAGAGCCGCCATAGAGCCATACAGCCTGGCTAATATCAGCGAAATCCAGAATTACTAAAAACCAAATGTGCAACCGCATTATAAACATGCAGCGAGCCAGTTACTAAAAATAATGAGCCCGCTGACTGAGTGTTTGGTCAGCAACAGAGAAGGAACGCGACAGATGCACTTGGAAAAACTAATCTTTACTCTAAAAAAATAAAATATTTACTTACTTTATTGCTTTGCTTACTGACGGCTAAAACTATGAATGATAAACACTGCGAATTTTAAGCAAAACTACAAGCAAACTACAGAGCAAGGGATGAAAAATTACAATTACAAAACGACAAGAGAGTCGACTTTGAAAATATGAAAATATAAAATATACCCAATCATGTGTTACCTAAAATAAAAATTTACAATTAAAACAGTAGTACAATAATGCAAATCTACAATAAAAATATTGAAATATTTTCATTACTTTTCAATTTCAAAGTTCCTAAGAAGAAAAATATTATTCATTAAAATTCATTAATAATCTTTAAGTTTTCAGTGCCTATTTTATTATTATTTGTTTATTTGCTTATTTGTTTTATTTGCTTTTCCCTTAAATCTAGAGATTTTTAAACTCAATTTGTAACCAAAGAGTGAGTTCCCAGTGCACTCGCGCTTAGATTAATGAAATTTTAGATTGAAAAGTGCAAAATTCTCTCGAAATTTGCCAGCTCGGTCAGTTGACTTGCATTAGGGAACCGAAATGAAATGCAGTTTCTAAAGGATCCGAAGGAGCAGCGGCAATGGAATCGAGTTGCTGAGCCAGGCCAAAAGCTATCGGTGCGAAATCTGCGTGGCCAGCACAATGCGAAAACACCCAAAGTCCCATCATAAATTCAATTTTTTATGTGGCTGCTAAGACAAAACGCCAAGAGTTGACATTAAGCAGCAAGATGACGGAGACTCCTCGGACTGCCAGCACTCGGAGGACTCGAAGGACCTGCGAGACCGCTCCTCCGACTGCAGTGACAGCGATGACGACAAGTGGGAGAGGACATCAAGTAAAATGCAACCGAGACTCTGGCACTGGCTCTGACTCCGACTCCGGCTCCGGATTCGAATTCAATGCGCGTGACAGAAACCACAGGGCTGTCGGCAGAGCAACCGCCTTGGATGGCCATTACCCCAGGACCCAAGCATCCTCGGTTTGACATGGAACTCTGGCCGGGATGGGATTGGATGCCTTGGCAGAGGGATGACAACTGGTGGCTGGCTGGCAGTTGGTAGATGTAACTGTATATGGCAGCGCTCCTATTGTGGGGCCCACCACCGACTGCCGCTGTGCATTTGTAACAGAGCTTTTGGTAAATTGATCCAATTTATGCTTATTTTATGGCAAATTACGAGTGAAAAAGCCAAGTCTCGGTGAGACTTCTGCCACTGACACCGAAGGGACTGCAGTCGGTCCGAGGACCTGATTAAAGGGGCATTAAATATCCATATCGTCAGCTAAATATCCAGCAATCAGGAAATATTTAAATTGAAGCTCTTTTGAGTAACGTTGAAGCGGGTAAAAAATGTAATGAATAAGAACTGTATACCATAAAAGTACTATCTCTCCGAATAACCGATGAAAACTACAAGCAAAGTTCCATAACTGTCAACACATTTTTATTGCTCAATGTTTGAATTTTCAATCAAAAGTCCTCACATGAAAGCTACTCATATATATGCACATACATTCGATCCCGCATCCACTTGAGATGTTGGGTGCCAACTGCTGATTGTTCGCTAGTCTCACCCACACGATTTGCCTGCTAACTTGCCTTTATTGGCTTCTAAACGCAGCTCTAAATCCTTTGTACAAATTGCCATATTGCTGCCAGCTGCCTCTTGTGCGGAATGTCTTTGCTTGTTGCATTGTTTTCGTATAATAAAATTAAACTTATGCACTCGCTCTCCCCCGCGTTCTCAGCTCTTTCTGCTGTTTCCTTGATCCTCCTCCAGTTGCTGGAGCAACTCCCTTCCCGGGGCGTTCGGGGGTGAGCGTTTGTTAAGTGGCAAAAGATTGAAATGAAGGCAAACACACAATTGCATACATACAGGGGCTGACGGGCAGATTATCGGTATGTGTGCAAGAATACTGGGAGAAATAATGAACGAAATTTGTATTAATAATGATGTTTTGTTAACATTTAAGAAAGGAAACTAGAAAAGAATAATTTTTATTTAAGAAAGGTATCAAAAATATATATGTTTATAAATTAGAAATAATAGATCGTAGTTACCGAAGATTTAAACTTCGAAATTGCAACCTTTTAAATATGCTATCCCACATAGAAATCTACATAAAATCAAAGCCCAATATTTTTCCCAGTGCATGCGTAAGGGTGTGTAAGTGAAATGAAATGGAACGAATTGGTTGCAACAAAGTGAGGGTGCTGCATGGGGCTTACCGGCTGCCAGATAAAGTTAAAAGGGGCGCCAACGCAATTTGCTCGGGGTCAGCTCTCCTGCAATTTCGTTGATAACTTATGTCATTCAACAAATGAAGTTGACATGCCAAACCCCGAGAGGAGTCGCTCTCCCACCCACTTGCATTTAATTTTCGAATTTAACTTGGGCCCTGTCAAATGCCCCACTTACATATGACACACAGCTCGGAGGCAGGCGGGCAGGCAGGCAGGCAGGCAGTTCGCAGGTCACAGTTTGCATTTCGGCCACGTGCACGGGCACTCAGCACCTGGGCAAAACCTTAAACACGCCGGAACGACCGCCTCTCAATTACCTAATTGGAAGCCAAGCCAACGAGATGGGCACAAATTCAAAGCCTGATTCCCGTCCTGACTCTGATTCGGGATCTCCGCTTCTCAGTTGGATGCCTCTCAAGGCTGTGCGCTGCATATGATTATAAGTTCCAGAATTCTGCCATTTCAATTTGGTCTTTGACATTTCCACGCTGTGTCGAATGCAAATTGAAAAATCATCGAATGGCCCTGGCCGACAACAACAACGATCACAACGACGACTACGACGACGAGCTGGCATTTGGCTGCCGGAAGCGTTTTGCTGCCGCCCCCCAAACTAATATTGAGGGAGGCGCGCTGCTCTGCAAACTGCGGCCAGGGAGCTGGGGACTTGGGAAATGGAAGTAAAAATGGTAGGGGGGGGCGAGCATCCAGCTTGGGCTCTTTTTTGGCACGCAGGAGCGTACACGGTTTTGGCAGTGCTGCTGCTCCTACTCTAGGTCCTGTTGTTGTTAGAGGCGGCACTGCCAAAAGTCGCTTGTTAAACAGCGGAAACGGAAACGCCAACAGTCGCACAAAGGGAGCCCAGGCTTTGGCAACAAGGAGCGCCCAAAGGCCGCCCTCCGGCATCCATAGCCTCGTCCTCGCATCGTATCGCATTGGGCGCGAGTGGCAACATTTTGAAGAGTGTAAATCAAACTAATTGAATGTTTTTCGTGGAGCGCACAGCCGGTGCCAAGGATATGGCTGCGACACGCCCCGTTTAATCCGGCAAGTATTCCGGGTCCAACAAAGACGGCCTCGCACTATGGCTGTGATGATAAGAAATTCAATTTCATTCGGTGCACACGCTTCTCGCTGAGTGCTGCTGCCCGCTACTTTGACGATTTGCAAATAACACGCATACGCCATGTTACTCAAAAGATCCATTTAGCTGCAAAAGAAGCTTTTCATTAACCAGCTAAAAACACTGAAAACAGGAAATCTATGAACAGAATCAAAGGTCCATTGAGTTAGTAATGTATCCCATTGACACCTCTCAATAAGTATAAAATGAAGAGTCAAAGGTAAGGGCAGAGTGAAGGATAAAAGAGCCAGGGGTGGTCAGAGCTTCCACTGCTAATTTCCACTATTCATTAACCCCGTTAAGCAGCGTTTCTGGGAGAAATCTCGAGTGCCATGAGCCCTTAAGCACTGGATTTCCGAGGGTGCAACTAAGCTGCCGGATTACTTACTCCCCCGTTTCTCACCTGGCGCTGCATTTGTCTCTGCGGCTGCAAATTGCCGTTAATTTAATGAGCATTTCGGCCATAAAATCACTTGGCACGGCTCAATTGCCACGACGCCTGGCAGCTGGCACAATTTATTTGACTGTTAATTAGAAATTTAAATTATGCGCTTAGCCCTTGCCCTCGAAGAGCCGCCGCACTTCCTCGTCGTTTGCCGTTCGCCGTTCGCCGTTCGATTGGCGTTGCACAAAATTAATTGCAGGCAACGGCGGCTGGCAGTCAGCTCCTTGGAGCATCGTTTGCGCCCTAGCAAATTCGAAATAATTTATAATTTGGCACAATTACGCCCTGCCGCAGGCTGGCTGCAACTCCTTGCCACAGGCCGGGGCCATGAACTGGCCTGATCTGCTCCGGGGGTTTGGGAGCTGCGACTCGCAGGAGCTGGGGTTATATGGGTCATTTGCCATGCAATTGCATTTTATTGATTTTCAGGCTCTCCGGCTGGCTGGTTGGCTCGCTGGCTGGCTGGCTGCTTGGCTGGATGGCCGGCTGGCGGAGATGTAATAAACTTTCACTTGTTTTGTCGCCATCGACGTTGCCGTCGCCTCGAAATGAGGAAGCGGATATCAGCGGGCGCCGCGGGCAGCTGTGGACGGACAGTGGTAAACACATTGCTTATAGCCAAAACATTTGGCACAATGCCGCCGCCAGACGAGCAGGATGCACTGTCAGAAAATCAAAAGTAGATATTTACTCTCTTAATTAAAGTATACATTTAATAATCAAAAGTTTATGATTAAGACTACAAAAATATTAATAAACTAGGAAAAGCCCTTAAAATTAAACGTTGCATTTAAATACACAGAATACTAAATAAAGTCTTTACCAAAAGACGCAAGTCCCCTCGACTTTGGCAAGCTAAAGCGGGAATGACCATCAACATCCCGATTGCAGGATTAAGCCAGGATAAAGCTCACTTTTTTTCGCCTGTGCAGGAGAAGCAGCAGCTTTAACTGGGATTGTCAAGTGGTTTTTGGCTCGAGCCCGAGATTTTGCTCCGCTTTTGTGATTTCTTTTCTGCAGGTCCATTGTTTGCCCAAAAATTGGGTCAATAGCCTTTCGGGGGAGGTGTCCTGCGGCTGCTCTAGCTGATGCTGCTGGTGCTGGTGCTGGTCCTGCTGCTGCTTCTGCTGATGATGATGATAATGACGGGGATGATGGCCATGGCTAGCACCGTGATGAGCCCGGCCAGACTTGCAGCTATTGTTTCAACTTCTGTGCATGTAATTTCCTCCATCGCCCGAGTGCTGTTGGTGCTTCACTCTTGGTGCTGCCACACTGATTACTGCTGCTTGTTAGTGCGTTTGACTGTGCGGTTTTTATGCTCGTTTACATGCATGTATTTACGTGCTTGTGTGTGCTTGTATGCCAAGTCCTGCCCCAATCTCAATTCCGATGCCAACCCGAACACCAACAGCTAAGCCAGATGCCACCCCCCAGCACTTTTGGCAAAATACACATTTTAGCTTAATTTGCAACTTGTTAGCTGGCAGCAAAACAGTCTCCCTCGGTCTCGCCAAAAACTCATGTGTAAACAAATCAAACTTGAAACTAAAGCTTGGCCCAAAACATTTCGCAATAATGAGCAATGCTCGGGGCCCGGAGAAAACTTGGTCTTGGCCAGGCGGCAGGGCAACAAGTGGAGCCCGGGACGCTAAGCCAACTTTGTTAAATCAGCTTTAAGCTGTAGCTATTTGCAGGCCCCCGCAATCTCAAGCCGTTGCCAGTGTTTGCCGAGATCCTTTTCGGTGAGACAAAGAGCTCCCCTTCCCCGGACTTGGCCGACGAGCGTTGTTTAAAATGCGTAACCATATCCCGTCCATGAATTTATGCAGTCAACTGTATAAAAGGCGTAAAAATGTCCAAAGACCATCACGACCAGCGTGGGTGTGTATGGCTTTGGCTGCCATGGCTTCCTTGGTTGCTTTGCTTGCTCCGCGTGGCATTTGTTTTGGTTGGAGAAGGCCAGTCGCCCCCAAGGACTTTGCTCCCGTCGCATCCAACCGACGGCCTCTTCATTTATTTCACGCTCCATTGCATTGCGATATGTGTCAGGGAGCTGGGGCAATCAGGCACACCGAGAAATAAGTTGAATAAATCGAGGCTACACCTGTTTAGGAGTTAACTTTACTTCAATTCTCGACATTTTATAGAAATAATATACGAAGAAATACCAATCTAAAAACTACATCAAATTAAAAGTAGCACTTGGTACATATTTCTCTTGGTGCAGCCTAAACCCCCGGTTGGGTGGCATGCGAACCACATAAGAAGCCAGCTCCGGATCCATCTGGAGCTTGTTTGGCCTGTGCACTGCTCTCGTTGTTTTTATTCAATTACCAATTCGAATTCTGTCATTGCCCCACACCACTCCACCACTCAAGTCGACTCCAGTTTAACGCAAGCAGCTGCAGCAGTTTGTCTTGCCAATTGGCCGGAGCCATCAACAAACCGAACCGAACTGAACTGAAGCCAGCCGGAGCATTATTGTAATTCAGGCAGCTCCCGGACCCCTTCCAACCGATCTCGATTTTAAATTGTTTGGAAGCAATAAAAAGTTTATCAAGTGTAAAGCGAAAAACAGCGCACCAAGTCGAAGTCCTTGACTTTCGGCACTCAGTGTTAATTGTTTCGGGTCGGAGGCCCGGGCTTTAAGTTGCCCAAACAGAAACATCTCGGAAACGGTGCCACATTTCAAAGAACTGGCAAGTTAAGCTGCCAGGGCTTCATTCAAGGCAAAAGTAATGCCAAACAATGGCCAAAACACACAACTAACACGCACACAAAACACACACACAACACACAGAGAGAGAGTGAGAGAGGAGCCGCCCAACAAATAAATCAATTGGCTTTGCCTAAAACGTTTGAAATTGATTTCAAGTTCTTCGGCCCATTGTTTTTATATGCAACAAAGGGACAATTTTTCATTTCCAATCGACAACAATAAAAGCAACACAAGGCCCCATTCACACACACATGCATACACATACAAGGTCCTGGAAAGGACGACGACGCACACATGTTGGTGCGGTCGATCCCTGGGCATGTAAATTGGCCGCATTGTTTATGAGCTCTGCCCGGCCCTGCTACCCCTGCTTCAGCTGCGGATCCAGCCACAGACACAGCTCCTCTGTCCAGGGACTATTGATTGTCAATTCAGTTTAAGCGCCGGCCATAAATTCAGCAAATGAGCAAAGGTCCAGCCGAAGCGGCCGCCATTTCTCTTAATTTGCTGAAATGCACAAAAACAATTTTCAAATTGCAAGAAGACGCCCACAACATGAGATATTCGATTTCTTCAGTCGATATTGAATTCTGCGCTATATTATATACCTAGTTTTATACGCATTTTATACAGCTTTGTTAAAACAATCAGAGGATCCCGTTGCCGTGTCAAACGCTATCGGATTGCACTTAAGATGTTTGTGTTTACTGGGCGTGTTTGGTCATTAGAACTGACACGTTGTCAACAAAGCCACACTGCCCGACGACTGACAGACGTCCACTGTTTATGTTTGCCATTTACCATTTACCAGGCAAAACATTTTGATTACGCATACGCCGTGTGGATCGAAGCGAAGCTTGTTGCTTTGACAGGCGCCTCGATTTCCATTGGCCCATAAATAAAAGTCATCTGCTGGACACAGTGCCATCAGTCGTCGATTGGAGATGCATTCGCCGCTTGTTTGTGTTTCGGCGCTTTGCTCTTTCCGGCTTTGTGTGGCTGCCACTCCCCTCGGCCCGGATTGCCGGGTGCATGTTGTATATATCCTGAAGGGGCAAAGAATGGCCAGCAGCTGCATGGGAACCAGCGTATTGTACGCATCATCAACGATTACAGGCGAGACAATGGGGAGCCAGGCTGGTCCAGGAAGCCCAGACTGCAGGTCTCGGATTTCAGCTTTAAAGCAAAGGTAAAGGTCTCGGATTCCAGTGCACCACTGGTGGCACCGCGTGTGGTGATCAGCTCTAGTGCTTGCTGCCGAAACGAATTCGTCCATCAGCTGCAAATCCTCTTCAGCGGCGGCCGAACTTTGGCCGTGGACTTAATGGTGAGGCCAGAGTTCTGCCCCGAACTGAGCCTGCTTCACCTGGCGTCTCGATCTGAAATTCATCCGATGAATATAAGGCACAGGAGTCCGAAATTGGGCCATAATACCGCAATGGTAATGGCCAGCCGGGACCTGAGTTTCTATGGACGACGAAGCACTAAAATCATTTAAACATTAAATATATTTCCCGTTGTTGTTGAAAAAGGGGTTGTCAATATCTAATGCAAAATAAAATCAAATTCATTTTAAAATCCAGCATTTTACCATATTTCTTTCTTTCTAAAAAATGCAGTACCATATGGACATGGAACTGAACAAAAATAATATTAAATGCGTCACGTGCTCACTTCAATAAAAGGCAGGAGTTGTCAAATAAATTTATTGTCGCTGTTCCCTGTTCGGGGGCTGCCCAAATCAAATCAATCTCACTAAACAAACATGGAAAATAAAAGGGGACA
>VNJU01004706.1:0-28919 GCA_008042675.1 Drosophila seguyi | reverse complement strand
ATTAACGTTTTTAGTTTAGGAAGGCTATCTACGTTTGAAATTATTATGTACAAATCGTTATAATTTGCACATAAGACTCTAAAGGGTTCATGCAGTTGAAAGGACGTTCTACATTGGCGCAGCACTAAGGAAATATAGGATCAAGTATTTCTACTCGGTACGTGAGAGTTAAGCTGACCCAACAAGTCAGCACTTCCCACGTCACCGTGGATAAGGTTATAAATAAAGGTAATGCCAAGCATGGTTCTACGGTTGGATAAGGATGGTAAGTTAATAAGGAGGAGTCTACTAGAATAGTAAGGTAACCTCTGGTTAGCGTAACGCGAAAAGTAAAAAGTTCTTTTGAACCAACTCAATGCGTTAACTGTGGACCCCATACTGAGGGCTCCAAACGCAAGATCCATATTCTAAGATAGGACGAACTAAAGAAATATATAGAGATTTTGTAAAGTACGGGTCATTGAATTCTTTCGACCAACGTTTAATAAATCCAAGCACACCTCTGGCTTTATTCACCATGCATGAAATATGATCAATAAAGTCAAGTTAATTAATATCAGTTGCATTCTGACGGTGATCGATAGCCGCGGGCGAAACAAATATCGTCCGGAATGAGCACCGAAAGTGGGTTGGCAGTCCCACAAGGAGGAGGGGAAAGGAGAACTCAGCTAGAGCGCCCCCTACCGTCCACACCCAAGAAAAGGGGAAGTGTGGATGGTATGTGGAGAGAGGAACACACGGATGGAGTGCATCCCCGCACAAGATGAGCGGATGAGCCGATAGCCTGGGAGAAGCCGACGGACATGCCAGGGAGATCCTCAAGGTGGACGTGGACGGATCTCAGGTAGGGAGGGTGCGTCGGGGTCATTTCCAGCAAGGACCCGAATCTGCATCGTTGCGTCTTGTGTTAGTCGATCAGTTGTAGTTCTGTTGATGTTTTGTTTGTGGATTCCATGTCGATTGGAATGTATGGTGCGACCTGTGGGCACAGGGGAAAAATCCTCCCTGATGGTGACTGGCTAGCCGGCCTTGCCCCTACGAAAAAGCAGGCCGTAACATAATGACGCCCAAACAAAACCAGGAGTGGGGTGGCGAAGGTCCTCTAAAAGGGATATCCAAGTGGTTCCGGCAGACCAGGTTGGAACGTGTGCGATGTCTTATGTCGGCAATCCAAAAACGCTGAACATAATTGCTCGCCACGGAAAGACCTGAGATGCTGGAAAAGAATAAACAACAAAGTAATTGTTCTTTTTTTTGTCATTTTGTTTTTGTCTCACCTAATATGTAGAGATCCTCCAAGGGATGGGTATGACACTAGCGGCGACTGCCGCCAGCTAATATGCGGCCTGTTCGGTGCCTGGTGGCGAACGGAGGAACCGCAATGGGATGAGTCGTT
This sequence comes from Drosophila seguyi, assembly GCA_008042675.1. Lineage (NCBI taxonomy): Eukaryota > Metazoa > Arthropoda > Insecta > Diptera > Drosophilidae > Drosophila > Drosophila seguyi. The sequence goes on along the minus strand of VNJU01004706.1, from coordinate 27,523 downwards.
AGGAGGCTTCTGCTGGTTGCGGCATGGAAGTGTGCGAGGGAATGGCTGGTCTCCGGGTGGCCCATGGGAAATCAGGGTTCACCATGCGATGCATCCGGAACTGCCACAGAACTCGCAAGCGCATCCGCGACGCAACTAGACAAGAAGCAGAGTAGGAAGGTGAGCGCCCTCGATGCCCTATCTTCCACGAAGAAGATAGAGGATCCGATGGAGCTCGCCAGAACAAACAATCGATCGCAGATGTAGGTAGAAGACGCAGGAAGGCATGTGGTAGTTGGCTCCGGTTAAGCATCACTCCTTTTTCCACCCTTTTTTGTCCAATTGAGTGTTTTTTTTTTGGTGTTTTCGTCTAGAAAAGAAAAAGAAAGCGTGTTTAGTGTTAGAAATAAATTTAGCAGATATTATCAGAATAGGTTCATGTTTAGGAAATACAACTTACGGTCGAAAGCTAAGATGACGACAAGAACGAGGCGATGCAAGTCGACTCCAGAGGTGGTCAGGAGCATGGAGGAGCACGCGGACGCCAGGAGGCGACGGGCGCGTATCCGAAGACCAAGCCAGAGGGACCGAATCCCTGGACGTCTCCACCCAAACCTCCAAGGACACGCGATGTACCCAAGGGCAGGAGTGTCGGCGCCGGTGGATATCCGGAGGAGCAGCAGCGTCGTAGCAGCGGAGAGTGGCAAGGAGTTCCGGCGGAGTACGAGACGAGAAGAAGCACCGCAGGGGGTCTCCGAGGTCCTGAAAGGAGAGACGAAGTAATTAGAGGAGTCGGGATCGAGAAGTGGGAGATTTTCTTCGACAGCGACCAAAACAAGCTCGCCGTGGAGGATTTTGTGTTCCGCGTGGAATACCTGCAGCGGCAGTACCGGTATCCCTGGGACCGGGTGCTAGGTAGCTTTTACCACCTGGTAAGAGGCCAAGCCGCCGAATGGTACTGGCAATACGTCCGCGAGAGCCCTCCGCAGACGTGGGAGGACCTAAAAGAGAGCCTAGTGGCAAGGTTCCGGGGCATTGGAGGCGAGTTTGAGCGCAGACGGGCACTCCAGGTTCGGCGGCAGCAGCAGGGCGAGTCCGTCAAGGATTATTTCCGCGCTATAAGACGGCTGGGGAACAGATTGGTGACACCGATACCGGAGGCGGAAATGGTCCGAGTGGTCAAAAAGGGACTTACCGCCGAAATCGCCCGATTTGTTTATGCGTTGAGGGTGTACAGCGTGGATCAGCTTCGCGAGGAGTGCCTAGAAGTGGAGGAGGCGTTCATGAAGCGGGACAGCCGAGCGACTTATCGCGGGCCGGCCAAGTTTCCGACGACCGGGCGGCAAGTGGAAGAGGTGATCTTGGAGCCACGCGATGACGAGATGGGAGTGCAGGATCCGGTTATCGAAGAAGTGTGCAGGCCGAAGATGAGTTGCTAGAACTGCGGACAGCCGGACCACGGATTCCGTGACTGCGCATCGCCGGAGCGGAGGATTTTCTGCTACCGCTGCGAAAAGCCGGAGGTGATCACTCCGAACTGCACGGTGTGTGCGGGAAACGAAAGGACGAGCGCCGGAAAGGTGGGAGACCCGCGCTCGAAATACAAGCCCAGCCGCATGTAAGCCGTCCGCCGAAGTCACCCACAGATATACCTGGAGTAGAAATTAAGCAAATCGTCTGTAAGAGTAACGCTAGGAGCTATAGTTCAAGATACTTACCAGCAGAGGAACGGATGCAGAGGTACCTCGAGGTGCGGAACCGGATTTTTGCAAATAACCAGGTAGACGGAATGCGGAGCTTTAGCCGGAGGCTGTTAAAGGCCAGATCCAGATTTCGGCAGAGGCATCAGACGCGACGTGCCGTGGTGGAAGCCGTTCGTCGTGGTATGGGAGGTGATCCCAGAGTGTTTGCCGAGGTCCGGATACAGGGCAAGCCCATTGCCGGGTTGCTGGACACAGGCGCGTCAATCAATGTCCTGGGAAAAGGCAGCCGCAAATTGCTGGAGGAGCTCGGTTTTAGCATGGACCAGTACACGTCGATCGTGATGACTGCTGCGGGAGAAGACCGATCAGTCATTGGTCGAGTACATGTTCCGGTAGAGTTCAAAGGAGTGGTAAAGGTACTTACCTTTTACGTGTGTCCGTACCTGGAGCAGGCACTGCACCTGGGAATCGACTTATGGAGGCGATTCGCGTTGGCACCAGCGATCCTTGGAGAGATGCCAGCAACGAAACGAAGTCCAAACGTGGAAGAAGTGTGGGACGCGACGAATCCGTGGCTAGATGCAAAAGCCCCGAAAGAATAGGTGATCGAGGAATGGGATTTGCAAGAAGAGGAAAAGAATCGGTTAGAGGCGGTGAAGAAGGAATTTCTATCTTTCGAGGACGTCGGTCTGGGCAAGACATCGGTGGAGACGCATCGGATCCAACTAGTGAAAGGCGCAGAACCTTTTAAGGACCGGCATTTTCCACAGTCGCCAGCGATGCAGGAGGTTGTGTGGGCCGAAGTGGATAAGATGCTGGAGCTTGGCGTGATCGAGGTCAGCGAGAGTCCGTGGAGTAACCGCACGACAGTGGTGCGAAGGCCGGACAAAAACAGATTTTTTTTAGACGCACGGAAGCTCAACAACCTTACCGTGAAGGACGCTTATCCGTTGCCATGCATTGAAGGAATTCTGTCCAGGATCGAGCAGACCATTTTATTTCAAGTGTTGACTTGAAATTCGCCTTCTGGCAGGTGGAGTTGGATCCCGAAAGCCGTCCATATACAGCCTTTACGGTTGCGGGGAGGCCCTTGTACCAGTTCGTCATGATGATGTTCGGCCTGTGCAATGCGGCGCAGCGGCTATGTCGGCTGATGGACAAGGTGATCCCAGCGGAGTTGAGGTCGAACGTCTTTGATTACCTGGACGACCTGCTGATCATCGCACCAGACTTCGAGACCCATTTGAAATATCTCCGGTTGGTAGCGGAATGCCTAAAAAAAGCAAATTTGACGATAGGCTTAAAAAAATCCAAATTTTGCTATAAGGCATTAAAGTACCTCTGCTTTATAATCGGTGGAGGGACCCTTCCATGGACGTGGACAGGATCGTCGCAACCCAGAAGATTCGCGAGCCGAAATCGGTAAAGGAACTGCCAAGTTTCCTGGGAACAGCGGGATGGTATCGCCGGTTCATCAAGGACTTCGCAACCATGGCGGCCCCGCTTACCGACGCCCTGAAAAAAGGAAAAAACAGCCGGTTAATGTTGAGCGACGAGGCCAAGGACGCCATACAGGCACTAAAGACAGCACTTACCACGGCTCCGTTCTTAGTTCACGCCGATTTCAGACAGCCCTTCGTAGTCCAGTGCGACGCGTCGCACTATGGAGTTGAAGCAGTCCTGTTCCAGTACGACGAGGAGAAGAACGAGCGTCCGATTGCCTTTTTCTCTGGAAAGTTAAACAAGCACCAGATTAATTATTCTGTGACGGGGAAAGAGTGCTTGGCAGCCGTTCTAGCCATCGAAAAATTCCGTCCGTACGTGGAACTGATGCAGTTCACAGTCATCACCGACCACGCCAGTCTGAAGTGGCTGATGACCATGAAAGACCTCAGTGGGCGCCTCGCGCGATGGTCTCTAAGGCTGCTGAGCTTTGATTTCCAGATAGCGCATCGGAAGGGATCCGAAAACGTGGTGGCCGACACGCTGTCCAGATGCGTAGAGGAGCTGAAGCTGGACGCCGACGATGCTCTCGGGTTCGCCACGACTGAGTTCGAATCTGAGGAATATAAAGAAATACGGGATGAGATTCGGGAAAATCAGGATCGGTTGCCGGATGTCCGAGTGGAAGGGAGTCTCGTCTTCAAACGCAGCGTATTCGACAGGTTGGAGGATGAAGTCGAAGGAGCGACGTGGAAGCTGTGGATTCCAGTGTCACTCACAGCTGGGCTGATCGCGTCGGCCCACGACGAACCGACGTCAGCACATGGAGGTGCCAAAAAGACGCTACAGCGACTCCAGAGGCAGTACTACTGGCCGGGAATGACGACCAAGTCCGAGACTTCTGGCACAATGCATACAGTGCAAGGAATCGAAGGCTCCGAATTATCGGACTCAGGTCGGGATAGGGCAGGAAGTGGTGACGGAGAGGCCATTCCAGAAGTTAAATATAGACCTCCTAGGAAAATATCCGCGATCCAAGCGAGGGAAGGAATGGATATTCGTGGTCGTGGACCATTTTTCGAAATTTACTTTCCTGAAGGCTATGAAAGAAGCCACCACGGCCATTGTCGTTGAATTCCTGGTACGGGAAGTGTTCTATAGATTCGGTGTACCAGAAGTAATCTACTCAGACAACGGGAAGCAGTTCACGGCCAAAGCTTTTCAGGAGATGATGGAGGCGTTCGGGGTCCAGCATATGCGGACGGCAGTATACTCTCCGCAAAGTAACGCTGCAGAGAGAGTCAATCGAACAGTACTGGCCGCGATTCGGACGTATTTGGAGCAGGACCACCGAGACTGGGACGCGTATCTGCCGGAGATCGAAGTCGCGATAAGGAACTCTGTCCACGAAGCGACAGGCGTCACGCCGTTCTTCGCGGTATTCGGGCAACAAATGTACCTCCACGGTAGCTGCTAGAAGTTGGCCAGGAAACTGTGGTCAATGACGGATCACGAGGTAGTCGTTTGGAATTCGCAGGACAAAAGGAACCTAATCCGTGAACGCGTCAGCCAACACTTACACCCAGCCTACGAGCGGAGCAGCCGTCAATACAACAAACGCGCCCGGGAGTTCCACGCGAAACCAGGCCAAGAAGTGTTGCGGCGAAACTTCACCCTGAGCGAATTCGGGAAGGCGTACAACGCCAAGTTCGCCCGGAAGTTCGCGAGATGCCGAGTCCGAAGGCCAGTCGGGAACAATATGTTCGAGTTGGAAGGAAGAATAGGTACAAAATAGGATGCTTACCGTGGGTGTGGCCTACGTTGGGGTTACCCAGAAGCAGTAGGGCAAGGGCCAATCGCCGGTTGAACACCGTGAAACGGGTCCGAGGTTTTCGCTGAAATTTTGAGTTTGTTTATGTTTATATCTTGAAATGCTCGCAAATATTCCCCTCCTGAATCGATCGGCGAATTTTCGCGTGGTGTTGCATTCTTACGGTGATCGATAGCCGCGGGCGAAACAAATATCGTCCGGAATGAGAACCGAAAGTGGGTTGGCAGTCCCACAAGGAGGAGGGGAAAGGAGAACTCAGCTAGAGCGCCCCCTACCGTCCACATCCAAGAAAAGGGGAAGTGTGGATGGTATGTGGAGAGAGGAGCACACGGATGGAGTGCATCCCCGCACACCAAGGCAGGAACAGAGCACTGGCCTTGAAATCGGTTCTCGACCTATGGAAGGGAGAGAAAGAAAAAAAAAAGAGAAGTGGGAAAGGGAACCGGCAGAACCGAGCCCATACATAGGGCAAGGTAACCGCCATGTGGGCCAGTAAAAATTAGCCATCGAACCACCGGTCATCTCAAAGCAAGAAAACTAACATCTACGGGAGTCGAAATCCTAGCGAGACTTGTGAGTTCGGGTTTAGTTGGAGGTGAAAGCTCCAGAAAGTAATCGATAGTGTTTTAAGGGAATTAATCAGAAGAACCAGGAAGAAAAAAACCCGATCCGGAGATCGACGTGGGGAAGGAGATAACCAGGCGGCCGGAAGCGAGAGAAAATTTGTGAGTCCGTTCCGAAAGGGAAATAAAAAAATTTATTCATGAGATCTGGGTTTCAGGGGGGCGGAAACGCATTTCCACGACCCCGGGATATCCTCATTTTTGGACCCGGGGAGAGCTTTTTTTTTCTTGGACCTTTGGCCGTTATTTAACTTATGTAAAGATGAGCGGATGAGCCGATAGTCTGGGAGAAGCCAACGGACATGCCAGGGAGATCCTCAAGGTGGAGGTGGACGGATCTCAGGTAGGGAGGGTGCGTCGGGGTCATTTCCAGCAAGGACCCGAAGGACCCCCAAGGACCGAATCGTTGAGTCTTGTGTTAGTCGATCAGTTGTAGTTTTGTTGATGTTTTGTTTGTGGATTCCATGTCGATTGAAATGTATGGTGCGACCTGTGGGCACAGGGGAAAAATCCTCCCTGATGGTGACTGGCTAGCCGGCCTTGCCCCTACGAAAAAGCAGGCCGTAACAATTCCTTATGCCGACGGCAAAATTTGGTTTGTCAAATTTGTGGTGGGGTCAGAAATAAATTTTTTATAAAATAATTACATGTCAGAATGATCTTTTGGTGGTGAGTAATCAACATCAATAGACTACTGTGTATACTATTTTTTTCCTTTAGTAAATAACATTTGATTTGATATAAAAAAAGGCATTTTCTTTTCATTTCGGCCAGACAAAGGTGCCCGTTTTACAAATCGAAAAAATTTTACGATTTCGAAAACCGGAGCACCAATTGAATATTTCAAAATATCTTTTTTCCAGCTCTTTCTGGAAGTGTATGCAATGTATTAGACAAATTTTTTTCTCTCTTTAGGAAAACAAATTCTTATGATGGCATACATTGAAAGAAATTTGTTTTGATAATGCTAAATAGGTATTTCAATTCATTAAAATAGTTCTTAGAACACTTTGAACACGTTTAAAAGGGAAAGAAAATAATGAGAATAATATTATAAAATATATTTTTGAATATTTTTGCATAAATTAACATTCATTTATGCACTTTTACTTTTAATGTCCATTTATTATTATATTACGGATATTACCTATACATTAATTTATCCCTTTACTTACCACAGCAATTTTTTTTCTGTTTAAATATTTCTCCTCGCTAATAAATAAGCCAATTAGAAAAAAAAATGAATAAATAATATTATATAAAATTTAATATTTAAAAAAAAAAATAGTAATAGGAGAAAATTATAAATTATAGGAATAATATTGTCATTATGTTAAAAACGACCTGAATTAAATTTTTATTGGAAGCCATGGAAAACCTGAAGGATGTCCTAAACATAGGGTAACTTATTTAAGGGATCGCCAGCCAAGGCTGATGCAAGCGATCATGGTAGGGTGGGGTTAATGGATGCTAACTAACAGCTCAGCATCCACAAATAGTTGCCACTCTCTTCCTGTTCTCTTAGGTCTGCCCCCTCTCTCTCTCTCTCTTTTACCTTTCCTATTTCAGCACGCGAATTCATATAATTCTTAAATAAAATAATACGCGCGAGCCTTTGCGAGAACAGTTTGTTTTTATACTCCCACACCCATCTACCGAACTAATTGTGAGACGGAACAAGCGCGTGCAAATCCTCTGCTCTTTTAACTTTTCCATCAGCTCGTTTCACAACATCCGTTGTGTTTCAGTGACATTTGTAAAACGCTTATTGATTTAATATGTTACTTATGTTATTTAGTTTAGCAGAAAAAAAAATAGGGTATTCATAATATTTGTGTTTTTTGATTAGGGATTCGAATTCAGATCTAATTAGAATTGGAGCCCTATGTGCCCTATACTCATATTATAAAATTAGTTTTTACATATATTTTGTATGGTATTTCTAAGAAACATTTCTGGCTGCGTGGATTCTAAGTTTTAGAAATAATTTCATCAACTGCACTAAAAAGGATGACAAGGATCTTTAAGGGTTAAATAAATAGTAGGATTTGACAAATGTTTAATTGCAAAACTTTCACCAACTCTTTTACTGGTGTCCGGACTTCATGTTTGCATTCTGCTAACTCGGCAATGGGTGGTGGCTTTAATCTGAAATGCACTCGCTAACTAATAACACGGAAATACTTTGCGGTTTTGTGTGACGTGCGTATGTCTTTATTTGTAGAATCGTTAATTGGAACTGAAGACAAGAAACATAAAACTAGTTATTTTTCGTACGGAACCCAGTAATTAGTGGAATCGGGAGAAGTTGTCACTCGTGTGGAGAACGAGGAAGTCCTTTGGATCGGATCGGATGCGGTAACAGGAGGAATCGGAACACTGGAGGAGCCGTTGATTGGATGCAACAAAGTGTGATGCCGACCGTGACACTTTAAACACTTGTAGGTTCTTGTGCAATTGCGCAGTTGATGACCGCTTGCAAAGCAATTTAGACACAACTGCTTTTTTCGAACGTAACCGGTGCGAACCTCTGTTGTCATCTGGAGGAAGCGTGGAGATACACGCACTGGAGGCCTGTCTTTGGAACATAAATCGCATCTTTTGAATATCGGAAGGATCCTCGTACTGAAGGATTTCAGTATTCGTGGCAACACGTCGGAGGGTGTCGGTTCCGAAAGATGGATACAATCCCAGTTATCCGTAGGAAGGCCGGACATATTCAGGGATGTGAGGCATTTTGGTTTGTACTTTGCAGCTCCTTCAAGACTGACCGAGGATTCGTGTGAGATGGACTGAATGTTCAGTAATTTCCTTATTTTGCTATTCACTAGCAATTGTTTATTTTCGAAACGCTCATATAGGTTTTTCCAGGCTGAGCGGAAACCATCGTTGGTTAGTGGCGAATTGAAAACTATGGAATGAGCGTCACCACTAGTCTTGGCATTTAAATAGAACAACTTTTCAGGGGTCAGAGCAGGATTGTCTATATAGACCGCCGTAAAAAGGTCTCGGAAATTCGACCAGCGATATAATCGCCCGACAAAATTTCCGTATAGCACGGAGGAAGCTGACAGCCAGACTGATAGAAATTTTGGGGTGCAGGGGACTTGACTTGAGCTGCTTTAGACGCGATCGTATCGATCTGTTCCATTAACTGGGCGAAACACCTTTCGTAAATAAAATAGGAATACTCATATTTTGCCCATACAGTACACTCAGAAAAAAAAAAACGTTATAAAAAAAAACGTGTCTTTTCGGTCTTAAAAACAGGTCTATCCCGTTTGTTTTTTTTTTTTCAGAACAAACGGACTAGGCTTAGCAACATGTTTAATTTATTCAAGAACAATATTGGCTTGGCTTGAGACCAAAAATTCTCCGTTTAAGAACCATATGGTTTCATATATTTAAGGGTATTCTGGTCTAGAAATTAAAAAAAATCGATTTTTTTTATATTTTCAATGTTTGACTATTCAAGAATATGTATACAAGAGGATTTTTTTAAAATTCAAATTATTTTCGGAGATATAGGCATTTTTCTGACTCGGCATCTATACTGGTTCGGAACGGTGCCCACGATTTCTCAGGTTCTACTGGACCGATTTTTATAGAATCTTCCTTATAGGCTTGTCTATGGCTAGAACTAGCCCCATCCTCAAAATTAAATTTTTACTATTTAAAAAAAAATTGGAAATAGTCAGAAAAAGTGATACAAAGAAACAACTTTTTTTTCAGGCAGTCGCCATTTTGTGAAAAAAAACGGTTTCCCACTTTATCCTAGTTCCGGCCATAGCGACATTATTCTAGATAAATAATCTTTTTTTTGGTTTCAGATAACTAGGAGGGTTGAAATCATGAACATGGTCTGGTGGAAATTTTTAGAGAAAGTGTTGTCAGCTCATAAGTTGTTAAATTTTTTAATTTACTTAAAATATGACCAATCGGTATTGTTTCATATTGCTTTATAATAAGAACGACTTCTTCATTTTTACCGCATTCATGCTTTTATTGTTTTTACAGATAATCTTAAATCTGATGTTTAAATATATTAAAACCTGAAATACATTTTTGCATTATTCATAGGAAATATGTTTAATCATTGAACGTGTAAAGTAATTTCTGCTGACCCGACTTCATACGCTTGCAAATGATTATTAAAACATTTAACTAATAATTTAACGCTTATAACATAAACAGTGTCATTTTTTACAAGAAAGTTCTTAATTTTAACAAATTCTATTGGATTGTCCCTCTGTACTAAATAACTTTGCTGCCGATGGATAATGTCAGAGAAAGACAACTCGTTTTGTTTGCATCCAGCCAACTAGCCACACTTGAACACAACTCCGAGGTACCAAACTATAAATAAAAAAAAGAAATATATGGTTATCCCAAAACAAATTTGGATTGAAAGTTGTTAACCTTTTCAGCTTTCCACTTAAAAAATTTCCCTTGAAATACTGCTCTGAAACCCAAAGGTGGGATGACTTCCTTAATTTAAGCCTCCGTCAAATTGCAGTTATTCAAACGTGACGCTTGCTTCTAAAAATAAGGCTATAAAACAGACGAAAGTTTTTGTTTTAATATTAGCAGGAGCAAAATGGAACTACATAGTTAAAAAAATTCAATCCTCTACTGCGTGAGCTTAGAAATATTGAAGAAAAAATTGTTTTTTATGTAAATATTGTTTTATTTAGGTGAAAATTACATATATTTGGAAAAATTTTTTTTTTTGGCCATAGTTTGGGGGAAAAAAAAGAAGCCATATATGGCTTTCTATGCAATCATTTGAAAGTTGGCAAAACAGTTTCTTATCTCATTATAACATAAAAATACATTGCATTTCTCGCAAAAGGTGTATGATCGGAAGGAACAATCGTTCTGGCAGAGTTTCCTATTCTTATTCCAAGTGGGAAAATTTCAAATTTTGTCCTTCTATCTACTGATAGAAGGAGTACCGTCCCTGCTTGTAGTCGGCGATGCAGTTGGAGTCTTCTCAGGACGCCCGCGCCTCTTTATTTTTCCTGCCTTGCACAGGTGCTCAGTTATAAAAAGCTTAAAGTCGAATAGTGGCTTATATTGATCTGACTTACGACGCTATAAAATCCACGAATTAACCACGCACATATCAATCATGTGGAAAACTATTTTTTTATACCATTTTCCTGAACGCAATTGAATTCTATAAAGTCCCGGTAAAGAATCAAGTAAATCAGCGCCACCCATATGGTAATTGTACACATCAACTGCCTTAGGAGACTCGATTTCTTTATCTTGCAAAAAATATCACTTATAATACTTACCGAATAGTCAAATTATATTAATTATTAAAGAAAACTTTATATTCTTTTCGAAAAAAAAAGATTCAAGCGCTAATGGTGTTTTTTAATAGATTAAATTAATTTTGAAATACAGGAATGTTCAATTTCGTTCGTCTGCTTGAGGTGCTTGCACAAAACTGATTAAATCGCGAGAGAAGGCAACATGAAAAACTTCTGCACATCGAACTCCAACAGAAAATAGTGCAAAGAAGAATAACTATTAATAATGAATGAGTGTATGTATCGTTTTGTCACCTAAAAAAATTATTGAAAGTGAGAAACCATATATGGCTCTGAATGCGGTAGAGGGCTAAGTTTGCTAGAAAAATTGTGTTACGTTTTGAATACGCACTCCAAAAATTGCGCATATATAACGCATACAGTGTGCGGTATATAGACATATACACAGTGTGCGTTATATATACATTTTTATATTATATTATATTATATATATTATTTAGAACATATAATTTTTTTTTTTAAAACTCACACTTTTTAACTATTTTCATTTGTAGGCTACGCTTATGTATATACGCATCTTTACACACGCACCTCAGAATTATACTTAATTCTCGCACACTAATAAAATATTTAAGATTTTTTTATTTACATTCACTTTTTACTTACCTAATAGGTATTTTAAAACGCCAGTACTTATATTTTTGTCACTTATGAACTGCCTTTACAAGTATCTTCATCACTCAAACCGTCTATCACATCACTTTCCGTGTTTATCTGCCGGCTGTCAAATTTTAAGTGACGCGTGCCAAAAACGAAGATCGCGCAATCGACTTTGTGGTTCGGTTTTCAGTTAACTGTAAAGTCTTTCTGTCTCGCTCTAACTTGTGGACATTAAGGAATAAAGGAATGCAAAACATAAGAACCAGTGCTGACAGAAAGTATCCGGGATATACCTACATGTAGTGGGGAAGATTAGTCAAATAATATAATACAAAATTAATCGAATTTTAATTTAAAAACAACCTTGAAAACAGGGCTTTAGCAACCCTACATCGTGTGCGTGGGCAACGAAATTTTTGAAATTTTTACCCTTTCAAATCGCACGAGGGCGCAGGATGGGCAATGGGTACTGTATTATCCCGGGCAGCGGGTAATGCACTGCTGCATTAGTGAACCATTTGCCATGGTTGAAGGTGCCTAGCGGAAGGCATAAAACGCAAGTGGGTGGTTCCCCGTAAAACGAAGGGACGAAGGAGTCAACCGGGGCTGGGATGTTAGCATAACGTCGGTGGGAAACACGACTGCTACCACCGGCGGGCACGGAGGGGAGCAATCCTCTCTGCGTGTCGCCAGCGGTCACACCTCTAGCAAGACGGGAGCGGGTCGAGCTAGTTGTACTGCTACAGCCTTAAAAACATGGAAGAGCAAACTATGCCGCTCAGGTGCCGCCGTCGATACAGACACTCACTCTAGAGGAGGAGGTGAACCTACTCCGCTCGCCTGAACCAGGTACCAGCTCCCCGCTCAGGCCGAAACGGTCAAGCGAGGGGAGAAAGGCGAAGGCGCAGTATAAGGCTGCCCTCGCGATCGTAAGCCGGCTTCGGACAAAGCGAACCTCCTCCAAGAGGAGAAGGCAAAGCTAGCCTGGGCCGAGCAGAAGATTGAAGAGGGCAGGTTACACTACGCCAAAATCCCCCACATGTCCTCAAAGGGCGGGTTCGCCAATAAAGTGAAGGAGATGCTTGCCAGCAAAAGGCAACGCTCCGCTGAGAGCACCACGAAGGACGCTCCGGCGAGCAAGCGGCAACGCGGGCCCAAGCAGGGCCACCTAAGGCGAAGACGTCTTAAAGGGCTGGAGAGTTTAATGAGGTGACCAAACGACATCTGATCGTGGCACTCATTGACCGAAAGGACGAAAACGGAAAGATGTCCGAAGAACGGTGGAAGACGGTGCACGCGAGGATCGTCGAAGAGCTGTTTGCGCGGATGGAGGATGACTACCTTGGCCCCATGCCCCCATTTGATGGTGCAGGGTGGCTAAATGGGGTCAAAATTCTGAAGTGCATGGACGACCCGACTCGGAATTGGCTAACGCAAACGGTCAGCCAGATGGAAGCGCTGTGAAAGGGGGCCAAGCTGGAGGTGGTGGACAGGGAGTTAATCCCATCCATACCAAAGGCGAAGGTACTCTTCTCCATCGGAATCCAAGGAACCGGGCGCTGAAGCTGCTACAGCGCCAAAACCCCGACCCACCGGCACTACACTTACTAGAAGCCACCATTGAGAAAGCCCTGCACAATAAAGAATATGCTCTCGGAGTGTTTGTGGATAAATCCGGAGCATTTAATAACGTTACCACAGACGCTATAATGGACCGCCTAGAAGCGGCCAATACGCCCCCCGCCATCAGCATGTGGACAAGAAATCTTCTAAGCTGTAGGGGGGTACAATCCGATTGGGGCACCGCCTCCATGGTGAAAGGAGCTCACAGGGGAACGCCGCAAGGCGTGGTCCTGTCACCTCTCCTGAGGAATATGGTGGTGGACGACCTGATCAAGAGATTCCAAAGGAAGGTTTCAAAGATAACAGCCTATGCTGACGACATAAGCATAATTATCACGGGAGTCTGTCCATCGACGCTCAGCTCGATTATGGAATCAACACTCAGGGAGATATGTGAGTGGGCGAGCAAAGTCGGACTCAGTATCAACGCGGACAAGACGGACCTCATTCTCTTCACCAAGAGATACAAGGTGCCGCTATGGATCCCCCCGAAAATTAACACAACGAGGCTGACCCCGAAAACACAAGTCAAGTACCTCGGCATTGTACTAGACAGCAAGCTGACATGGAAGCCTAATGTACTAGAGAGGGTAAAGAAGGCCACCATAGCGCTATATACATCCAAGAAGATGCTTAGCAGCACATGGGGCCTTTCACCCGCTCCAATGCACTGGATTTACATCTCGGTGGTGCGTTCAACTCTGCTGTATGGAGTCTTACTGTGGTGGCAAGCCATGGAAATGAAAACATATTATAAGCTTATGGAGAGAACTCAGCGGCAGGCACTGCTCTGCATAACAGGGTCGCTGAGATCAAACCCCACAAAAGCACTCGAAACCATAATCGGAATCAATCCTCTAGATATCCATGCGCAACTGACTGCAGCAAAGGCAGCACAATGCCTGGTTGCATCAGGGAATATGTATCTGCAAGGATTCGGGCATAGTTCAATTGGTCGCGACATGAGCAGTATATCTGACTACATGATAACCAGAACGTGCCCGGATGTGAAAACTACATCATACATGGGACCTGACGATTGGAAAACAGGTCAGAACCATGCTCAACATACACCGACGGCTCCAAGATGGAAGAAGGAGTTGGAGCGGGCAAATACTGTACAGACCCTGAAATGACTCTGTCGTATAAGCTACCAAGCCAATGCAGCATTTTCCAGGCGGAAGTATTCGCCATAGGTAAAGCGGCAGAGCTTGCGCAAAACATTGATCGACCATATGAAGCGGTCAACTTGTACGTAGACAGTCAGGCGGCGATAAGATCCATGCAATCGTCAGCGGTCAGTTCCAGAAGTGTACTGGCAAGCAGGGAGGCATTAGATATCCTTAGCACGACTTTGTCAGTGCGGATCTACTGGGTTCCCAGCCACCAGGGCATCGGTGGTAACGAGACGGCAGACGAACTTGCAAAGGAAGGCGTCGGACTGCCGAATGAACGTTCCAGTCTCCCTAAGAACGGTCCAAAGCGAACTAGAGAGGCGGGCCGACCTACGAGCTGCAAGCAGATGGAAGAGAACTTCCACAACCTGCAAGCTGGGCATTACCGACAACGCCAAATGACGGAAATGTGATGAATCTGAGGCAACAGAAAACTTGGAGCATCTCATTTGCAAATGTCCGGCTCTACCAATGGCAAGAGTGAAGTACCTGGGCGCTCCGGTTCTGGCATCGCTAGAAAAGAAGAAGCCAGGCGAACTACTTGCCTTCGAGAAAAACCCCTCGATCCTTAAAGATTTCAAAAGCCGCGAAAACAATCTCTAGGTCCACTCAAAAAATCCCCGGACAGTTATGGGCCAAATTGGCCCAAGCGTGGCCCCCGCGAGGGCCATCCGGTTTAACCTAACCTAACCTAACCTTTTAATTTTTATAATTTACCGTAAAGCAATGATAATAGTTAATTATTGTAATGGATTTCAATTGGATTCAGCCAAGAACAATTCCGATTTTCCTCGGGCTGTGGTCGTCGCTGGCTGCAGGTTAGGTTGTGGTTGTTGTTGTTGCTGCTGTTTTTCCCACCAATAAATAAGGCGTCGGGGGTAGCTTCACTTTAACTATATTGCTTCACTTAAAATTTAGAACTAAACTAAACCTAATACAAGAAATGCCGCGGGATGCGGTGAATTCCTTGTCGGTTGGAAGGAGGGAGAGCGAGAAGAAAGAGAGAGAGAGCGAGCAGCGGCGCTTGCGAGCCATAGCGAAAGCTTTGAGTGCAAGCGCTGGCCGCTTAAGCTTCCACTCAGCCGTTCGAGCCCTTCTGGCGTGAACATTCTCCCCCCCTTGCGTAGGCAAAAAGATCACCAGCCGGCTAGACAGCAGAATCGGCCTCCTCACGTGCATGCTCCAGAAACGATCCATCCTCGAATTTTAGGAAACCAACCCAAAACAAGGGAGACGGTTTCCGGCCGGTGGAAGCGGTCGTCCGCAAGACGAACGTCGTTGAACTTGGCCCTTGCGGCGTCGCTCATCGCTCGGATGGGTGTCCTTAGGCTGGGGTCGATCTTCAGGACGACATCGAGTTGGAAGGGGTTTGTTTGGGACCGAATTGTCACCGAACAAACCTGGTCGTCTTCCAGCCGGTTGATGGGCAGCCGGAAATTATTAGGTACAACTCGTTATAATTTGCACATCAGACTCTAAAGGGTTTATGTAATTGAAAGGACGTTCTACAATGGCGCAGCACTAAGCGAATATAGGATCTAGTATTTCTACTCGGTACGTGAAAGTTGAGCTGACCCAACAAGTCGGCACTGTCCACGTCACCGTGGATAAGGTTATAAATAAAGGTAATGCCAAGCATGGTTCTACGATTAGATTTAGATGGTAAGTTAATAGGAGGAGTCTACTAGAATAGTAGGGTAACCTCTGGTTTGCATCCCAGTTTAAGCTGCGTTAAGCGATAAGTGAAGTTCTTTTGAACCGACTCAATGTGTTTACTGTGGACCCCATACTGAAGGCTCTAAGCGCAAGATCCATATTCTAAAAAAGGGCCAACTAAAGAAGTATATAGGGATTTTGTAAAGTAAGGGTCATTGATTTCTTTCGACCAACTTTTACATAATCCAAGCACACCTCTGGCTTTCACCAAGCATAAAATATGATCAATAAAGTCGAGTTTAGGATCCAGGCGGACACCCAAATCATAAACTAAAGCAATTCTTTCCAAAGAGCATCAGGTTAGCGTGTAAGTCGCAAGCTTGGGAGCGACACGAGAGAATGTCATAAGCTTGCATTTAGAGCCGTTTAAGTTTAATAGGTTTGCACTGCACCATGTTTGAAAATTGTTAAGATCTGTTTGTAAGTCAAACTGGCAAGAGGTGTTTTTAAATAGGTCCTTTTGCGTCCTGCCATTCAGATAACTTGAGATCCAACTAAGAAGATCAACCGGAAATCCCATTAGATCGAGTTTCCGAACAAGGAGAGAATGGTTGACAGAGTCGAATGCTTTACTGAAATCAGTATAGATTACGTCTGTCTGAAAGTTTTAATAAAAGCCCTTATTAGGAAGGAAGTGAGCTCCAGAAGATTAGTAGTCGTTGATCTTCGCTTTATAAATCCACGTTGACATGGAGAAATAATTGATCTACACAGGTGCTGCAAGTGAGGAGTATTGATTTTTTCGAAAAGTTTTGCGATGGCCGAAAACTTAGAGATCCCTCTATATTTATTGGCATCTGATTTGCTACCTTTTTTGTGGAGAGGAATAACAAATGATTCCTTCCAAATAAGGGGAAATTGGGAGGTCTCTAAGGACAAGGTAAACAATTTTAGAAGAGGATTACACAGGGCGTCTGTACAATACCTAAGCACACAGCCGGGTATTCCGTCGGGACCAGGCGATCTTAACGGATAGAGCATTTGTTTAAATTAGGACTGAAAATTAAGTTTGACTTGGGCATGATGTAAGAATAAGTATTTTCAAAGGAAAGCGAGGGAGGATGAGTAATTGGCTTACGTTTGGTGTTAGCAAAATTCACTGTTTTGGGCCCTCATTAAACTGGGCCTTACAACGAGTCTAATAATTTTTGTAACACTGCGCGTTCAGCACGGTAAATCCCGACCGAGCAGATAAGTAAGAGGAAAGGTCTGATTGAGAGCAGTTACTTTTATATTTAGAATACAGATTAGATTTTAAATTTTTAAGGCGACTCAACTCTTTAGTAAACCAAGGAGTCTTATTCGAGGTTGACGGATAGTATAACGGAACACATTCAGTAAAAAATAAATGCATGGCACTGTAAAAAATATCCACGGATTCAGCCATGTCAGTGCACCTGTATAGATCGGACCAATTAAAATCAGATATGAAGTTATTCAGCCGTTCGAAGTCCGTCTTGCGAAAGCAGAAGACTTTTTTGGCTGGACGGTCAGAAATATTCTTTAACTCAGTCCCAATGTCGAAGGTCACATCGAAAGTCGGATGATAGGGATCTTCGGGTAACGTCAGCGGCGCCGCCCTGGCTAAACTAACTCTTGCCGGGTCTGAGACGAAACAGAGATCCAGCAAGCGCTCTAGGGAATTTCGTTCATGATTGACTTGGGACAGCGAAATGTCGAACAAGCCAAAAATAAAATCATGCTGTGTGGTGGTAAAAAGTGTATTGGAGGAATTGGTTGAGGACCAAATAGCCCCTGGGATATTAGAATCACCAAGAACTACTAAATGGTCCCTATCCGAAAGTCGATTGGAAACCATCTGAATTGCGGAAAGATGGTTCCAATAAATTAGAAGTTCCGACATAGGAGGAATGTGGGAACAAGGAATAAAAATAGAGCTACCATTGACTAATAGCTTAACACAACGGAATTCAACATCGTTGCACTCCTCGAAAGTTATTAATTCAGACGCGAGAGTGGAGTCAACCGCTATGAGGACACCACCTCCACGTCTTATAGGCCGATCCAGCCTATATATCGTGAATACAGCTGGAAAAACTTCGGAGCTCAGAATCTCCGGCTTTAACCAGGTTTCTGTGAACACAATAACCTGGGAAGCAAACGAGAGACTATCAGAATATAATTTGGGAAGCTTACTACGTAAACCTCTTGCATTCTGATAGGAAATAGAAAGGGGATTTGTTAGTTTTTTAAAGCGGAAGACGTAGAGGGCGCAGTACTCTGGTCGGGCCTAGGAAGACTTATTCCTACAGGCCGCCGTTTCTTTTTTTTAGCTTCGAACTCTTTGACGACAACGTATTCAGACCAGAATTTGGTCGAACATATTGTGTCAAAGAGTTCGTTTGGGACGAAATGTCCCTGGCATAAGAAAATTTGAATTTTTCCAACTTTATTTTCTCAATTTCGGCTCCAGTTTTGCCTTGTATAAAAGCAATTACATCTTCCGATGTCTGAGAAGGGGAGAGCCGCGAAACAAAAATCTATTTCGTAGGTGAGACAGCTATAAGGGCTTTTGGCGATGCAGACTGAAGGTCTCTCCCGCGGCACATTCGGGTACCGAACATTTTTTGCCACTCGACCTCAGAACCCTTGGATTCAGTCCTGAGGTCTATGGCTGAGCCGAGGGAGGCTGCTGTTGGGAGCCCGCAGAAGGGTTTAGAGATCCGTTTGTATGCTGCAGACCAGTTGCGGTTTTTTTTTGGCGTAGGAGTTTCTTTTAAAAGCTTTAGTCTATTAAATTGAGTGTCCAGCGCCAAGAACAAATCTTGAGTTTTACGAAAACTCAATAATACTTCTTTAAAACCGTTTTTGGTTTGTCGCATAAAAGACATGATTTCTCTTCACCTCGCAACAGGCCTCACAGCAGTAACGTAGACCGATGTTTTTTCTTACATCGTCTACTGTACGAGCAACAACACCAATGCACTTGGCATGCACCACGTTGTCGCACAACCAGCAGCAGACGGCAAGATCATTAGCGGTAATACCCTTATTACAGGTTTTTACAACGCAGACAACGGACATTATAAAGACTTACCACTGTACCTTTACGTATGAAAAGATTAGAATGTGCACCGTGAGAGCAAGAGACTGAGAGAGCGGGTAAGCAGGTGAGCGGGTGAGCGTGGGAGCTAGCTTTTCGTATAGCTGTCGCAAGAGGAATGCAACAAAAGTAGCAGCAAACAAAAGCAGCACAACTAAAATGTGAAATTAATAACAATTAAAAACACAAATCAGAAATGCTGCATGCACACGAAGTGAACGGGAACTTTATTAATCACAAAATCAAATCGAAAATTTAAATAAAACACCGGTTGTTTCTAACAAAAAATTACACAAAAACTAGAGCGCAAAAAAAAACACGTCCGTTCATTTGAAAGAGAGAAAGATCGATCTTTCTTCTTTTATGTTTCACTTCACATTTAGTTATTTTCCGCAGCTTTTTATTTTTTTCTGATATTTCATTCTTCGCTGCGCCAATATGATTTTAGAAAAATGTTTGAAAGCAAAACCAACTATTTTATAAGTGAAAATATTAAGATAAACTTAACTTAACCAAGACATAATGCAGCGATCATCCGCTACATTTTTGGGCTGAGCCTGAATTAGATTGGGACTATGTGTCTTGGCCGGGAATTAATTTGATTTAGCTATAATTTTTTTGTTGTTGGGTCACACACACAAAATACGGTTTTCTCCGCTTGGCGATTATTATTTTATCCGATCGTGGGTTAAATTTTCGATGGATGGACGTTACTTCGTTTATGGCCGAATCTGAGACCGGGAGAAAAAACTTAAATTTAGCACTGCAATGCTGCTGCTGCTGCTGCCGCAGCTTCGCCGCTCTCTCGCTATGAGTCGAGAGCTTGTTAAGCTTGATGGATGGTAAAAGTATGCACTGTCTTGAGGATGCCTCTAGTTAAGTGGCGCCTTAAGCACGTGTCCTGATGTTTCGGCCAACAAAATAGGGTATAGGCCGCCGAGTTTCCGAGAGAAAAAATTATTGCACTTGGTGTCAATCCTATAGATTTATATAGGTTTATTTTTATTAGCTTATACGGACACACAAACACGTACTGATGCCCAAAACTAATAATTACCCTCGCACAAAATCAAATGGATTTTTAGGCTCTCCTTCGAAAAGAAATGGACCAGCTTCGGGCGGATATAGCTCAAGTCGGGGCGGAAATTTGGGGATCGTGTTAAGCTCTTTCCATTATCGAGAGCGACCCTATATCTTCCCGATTATCCCCCGAGCATCGCTACTGGAAGCTTAGACTTAAGCGAAAGTATGCTACGTTAAATTCGGTGAACATTTTTCTGTTCCTAATTTGGGGTTCAGTGTAAGCTTTTGGCCTAAAGGCGATTTATTAATTTATTAACTAAGCGCCACTAAATATATAATATAAAATATAATTTTAATCAAAAAATTTGTGTTAAAACTGTACTTACTCCTAAGTAGAACATAAGAGGGAATTTACATTAATAATTGTTAGAGACTTAAGGATGCGGCAAAAATTTTTGCGCTTACTGAAAGCGTATTGAAACGACGAACTAAATAATATCTGCCAACAAATACGTTTAACAAATACAATTTAACGGTCAACGAGTTAAGCCAACATCAGCGTCATCATCGTCGCGTCATTGTAGTTCGCTACAATCATCTCCGAAACATTTCTGCTGACCCATGACGTCCAACAATGCCAACAATGCACTACCAAGATGGCGAAGTTTAGGCATTTATTGACAAAGAATCAGGCTGAAATCACAACCAATGTTTCCGTAAAATCCGCATTCAAATAAATTTGTAAGTTCAAAAAATTCTGTGGACAGCCTTCGTTTTAGAGCACCCAGAATATAGTCGTAAGTCCCTAGTAGTCTTAGTCTTAGATCAAGCTTTAGCGATAAGATAGCCACGAAGTGGCCCAGGTGTTCCAGTTTTCGTCTGCCTAGGGCTGGGCAGTGGCAAAGGAGGTGGAGAACAGTCTCCTCCTCCTCCTCATCCCTGCAGCTTCTACAAAAGTCATTATGATGCACTGACAGCCTGGACGCATGGGTGCCAAGCAACCAGTGCCCAGTGAATGCCCTGACGGCAAGGGCGCAGCTTTCCCTGCTAGGTGATAGATTGCCACTCCCTAGAGGAGTATCGGGCGGATAATACCCGTGTAGCCAACAGACAATTTTTTGGGTCATTCCCCACTTAAGCCGGCCTTACGGCAGGTATAAGGCGCGATTGTGGCCTTTTGGCCCTTTCGTCCGTGTTGAGGGACCAATCGAGTTTCCTGTCTAGGATAAGGCCTAGATACTTGGCCTGATTTTTAAGGGTGAGTGGTACCCCGCAGAGCTTAGGAGGTACCAGTTTGGGGATTTTGTATTTCCTTGTAAAGAGGACCAGTTCAGTCTTTGCTGGGTTTACCCCCAGCCCGCATCTGGCAGTCCAATCCGCCAGAAACCGAAGGCTGTTACTCATCCTGTCACAAAGGGTTTGAGGGAATTTTCCCGTGAACGCTAAAGCCACATCATCCGCGTAAGCGACAACCCGACAGCCACCCTCCTCTATGCCCTGTAGCAGTTCATTGACCGCCACATTCCATAGGAGAGGGGAGAGTACTCCACCCTGGGGTGTGCCTCTGTTGACTTGTCTGGAGATGGTTGACCCCCCCAGTGTTGCCTCCACCGTTCTGCTACGCAAGATCCGGTCGATGAGACCCACTGTGTGTTGATCAATCCCCAGCTTAGTCAGTGCCGTTGTGATTGAGCCTGGGAGAATGTTGTTGAAAGCGCCCTCTATATCCAAGAAGGCGACGAGTGTGAACTCCTTTTCGTGGAGCGATTTTTCAATTAGAGAGGTGAGCGAATGGAGTACTGTCTCTGTTGATCTGCCTCTCCTATACGCATGTTGGCATTCTGATAAGGATGATTGGGGAATGGTGTTTCTTAGGTGCAGACTGATGAGTGTCTCCAGCGTCTTGAGTAGAAACGAGGAGAGGCTTATCGGCCTGAAGTCCTTGGGCGTGCAATGCGAAGGCTTGCCTGCCTTGGGAATGAACACTACTTTTGAGCGGAGCAATCCACTCGGAATGACCCCTGTGTCGAGGATGATCGAGAAGATCAGTCGAAGCCAGGGCGTGGATAGTTCAGCTGCATACCTAAGCTGTGCAGGTATGATACCGTCCACCCCTGGGGATTTGTATGGGCTAAAGCTGTTAATTGCCCAATTTATATTCCTTTCACTAAGGAGATATCCCAATTCGGACGGACCCTGCCATGTCGGGGGGTAAGGCGGGCTCCTCTGAGACGTACAGGCAGGGAAGTGGGCATCCAAGAGAACCCCAAGGGTTTCCTCGCTGGAGGTCGTCCAGTTGTCGTCAGGAGGCTTGACGAAGCCCATATTAGGGGGCGTCGTCGAGATGACCTTCCTCAGTCTAGACGCCTCTGAGTAATCCTGGATTCCTGAGCAAAAGTCGGACCAGACCCTTCTTTTGGCCTTTCTTAATTCCCTATTATATAAAGACAAGTTAGTTTTATATAGGCGCCACAATGCGTCCGTGTTGGCGCTCCGGGCTAGATTGAAAGACTGCCTCGCGGTCTTCTTGAGGCAGCCTAATTCTTTACACCACCACGGTGGTTTCTTCACCGTTTTCCCCCTTTCCTACTACGGGGGCAGGACCTGTGCTACAGAGCCGTGCTACAAGCATCGGTAAAGGTTTTAACTAGATGCTCCAGCCCCTCTGGACAGTAGTCCGAGTTGGTTGGGTGTGGAGGGTGTTTAAGGATCTTACTCAGATGGGATCTATATTTCGCCCAGTCAGTCCTCCGGAGGTTCCGGAAATTTACCTATCAAAGCCTAGCGTGAATTTGATGAATCTGTGGTCAGAGAAAGAGTGCTCCTCCAGCACCCTCTACGACTTCAGTGCATCCCTGAGGGATTCAGAAAGAAGGGTGATGTCTAGAACCTCCCTGCGATTTTTAGTGATGAAGGTGGATTCGTTACCCGAATTTCCCACCAGTATGTTAGATAAAGGATAACATCACCACTGATGGTGGTGCGCGTTCGCGTCGCATCCAATAATTAGGCCCAGACCCAGTCTTCTGCTGTCCTCAGTGACCTGCATCAGGGTTACGGGGGTGGCTACTGCCCTTCCCGCCTTCTCAGGCTTGAAGTCCGGCAGGACACCTCTTGCCCACTTAATAAGACCCGCTTGCTCCGGGTCCGCCTCTATGGCTGGGTTGGCTCTCGCGAGGATGAAAGCCGCTCTTCTACGCTCATAGTAGAGCGTCTTTTTCCTCTGCTGCTGCTGGGCCTGACCTCCTGGATTGGGGTTACCTTTGGCGCAACCTGCGGTCACGTCGAGGGACATGCCCCCGATCACGCCGCTCGGTGGACCCATCTGTTCGCCCTATCCGTTAACGCTACCGGATGAATGCGCTCTGTTGAGCTCTCCTCCACCTTATTTAGCGCTCGACCGCTAGGCGTCTACGAGCTCGAATTTGAGAGGGGGACGTCCCCAGCCGCCCTTAAGGTTTGGCGGCCACCTATGTTATTGTTATTATTTTTGGAATTGTTCATTTTTGTTCCCACGAGTATGCTGGGATGGGGATGGTCCGCCACGGCAAAGCCCGCATACCGTGGTAAGCCTAGTTTAAACTGATGGGTCGGCCGGTCCACCAGAGTTCGCATATTAAAGTCCAAGCACCCCACGGACAGGCACCCCTCGGCATATGCTGTTCCACCTTGGATTGGGGTAATTTTTTGGGCAGGAGTTTTCTTCTTCCCGCCCAACTACAATTCGTCAGCATCCTCAGCAGAGACATGACCTACTGGGACCTGCTTCCAGCCGCCCTCACGGGGAGAGTATAGTCGCACTTCCAGCGGTGAGGACAGTTGCAGCAGGTGATTTCTCACCCGTTGTTCCCCCTGTACGCCCGCTGGCTGACGGCCACCCAAGGGGCATACAAGCCACGCATATAAACAGGTCTGACGACACAGTAAGTACGTCGATTTTTGCGCTTTAAAATAGGATGCAAACCATAGGTTACCCTCCTATTCTAGTAGACTCCTAATAATTAACTTACAATCTTTATCTTACCGTAGAACCATTATTGGCATTACCTTCATTTAAATTCTTATTCACGGTGACTTAAAAGTGATGATTTGTTGGGTCAGCTTAACTTTCACCTACCAATTGAACTTGTAGATCCTATATTTCCTTCTGTTGCGCCATTGTTGTCTTTTGCATTGCATGAACCCTTCAGAGTTTTATGTGCAAATTATAACGATTTGTACATAATAGCTGTGACGGTTAGTCGGGGTCTGGGTAGCTCAGGGGCGGCCCAGGGTAGTCGCAGATATTTATTTAGTTGGTGGTTGCTGAAAGATATTCCGACCCGGCCAAGAGTAGAAGACTGAGTGGTTATGCCGTAAAATATACCTTAATCTATTATTTTCTTTCTACGAGAGAGATGGGTATACTTGGGGGCCGCTCGGTCAGCCGTAAGCGCGAGAGAACCCTAATTCGGGGACCGCTAGGTCAGCCACGAGAGAGATATGTATACTTGGGGACCGCTAGGTCAGCCGTAAGCACGAGAGAACCCTAATTCGGGGACCGCTAGGTCAGCCACGAGAGAGAAAGGTATACTTGGGGACCGGTAGGTCAGCCACAAGAACGAGAGAATCCTAATTCCGGGACCGCTAGGTCAGCCACGAGAGAGAAAGATATACTTGGGGACCGGTAGGTCAGCCGTAAGCGCCAGAGAACCCTGATTCGGGGACCGCTAGGTCAGCCACGAGAGATAGATAGACTTGGGGACCGCTAGGTGAGCCGCAAGAGCAAGAGAATCACTTGGGAACCGCTAGGTCAACCGCAAGAGCAAGAGAATCCCTTATTCGGGGACCGCTCGGTCAGCCACGAGAGAGACGGGTATACTTGGGGACCACCAGGTCAGCTGTAAGCGAGAGTGAACTCTAATTCGGGGACCGCTAGGTCAGCCACGAGAGAGAAAGATATACTTGGGGACCGGTAAGTCAGCCACAAGAGCGAGAGAATCCTAATTCCGGGACCGCTAGGTCAGCCACGAGAGAGATAGACACTTTTGGGGCCCGCTTGGTCAGCCGCAAGAGCAAGAGAATCACTTGGGGACCGCTAGGTCAGCCGCAAGAGCGAGAGAAACCTACTAACTACAAAATACTTCTAACTACAATGTATTAATTGAACCATATCGAATGATCCGGTCCAACCTTATATAGGGCCTTATATAGGGACCTGGCGACGTTTAGTGTGCCCGCTGCCGATTCTTGATTTGCCTCTTACTAGTGGGGCCGTAGCCTTCTCGGTCCAGAGTGACCCTCCTCGATTGATGGCGCGCCCGAGCCTTTAATTGAAATATTTAGTGATTTCATTTCTTATGCCTCTATTTCTTCCCATAATTTATCCTATGTATTATAATAATGTATTTGTGCGCGTCTGCAAGTCACATAACATACAACATTCAAAATAAAACTTTTAATTCTTACACATGCCGTGGACACTGGGCCATCTGAAAATGATCTCTTGTGTCAGAAGAAAACCTAAGATGTTGTGCTTGGAGACGCCACAGACGGAAGAAGGTCCGCTCCTATCAAAACGTCGACATCGCAGGTCTCGAGAAACGTCGCATCATTAAAGGGTAGATCAGGAAGCTCCATCAGTAGATCTTGTGATGATGATGATGGGATGTGGAATGACGGAAGTTTTCCGGCTAGCTGGGGACATAGAATAGAAAACTTGCAGAGCTTCGTGGACTGCGGCAACTGTGTCTGAAATGAAAACCAGAAACTTGTGTCTGAACGGGCTTGAATGATGACATGATTTTATTGAAGAGCCGGTCAGTTAAAAGCGTTGCTTCGGAACCTGAGTAGATCAGGGCTCGTGCTTGGAAGGAGCGACCACGTTGGTTGATCGCCGTGCCGAGGAGGACAGCTTTGGAACCGGACGCAAAACACACTTGAATATTATAAGTTGCTGCTATTCGCGAAATTTGTTCGGGTCGATGGAGCGGCGGATCTTGGAGCAGTAGTGCAGAAGGGTGTGAGGCCCGCCGTGGCACGTAAAACAGGAGTGGGCACTTATACAGTCCCGGTGTCGTCGGCCTCGAGAAAAGCAATATGAGAAGAGTTGCTTTCTTATGATGTAGTCTGACCGTTCATTGATGTACGGGGTGATTATGCCTGGACCATAGGTCACACCCTCTGGATGCCGGAGCCACCTTCGAAGGATTAAAATCTGCGCGAAGGTGGGTTGAAAATTGACGTTTTTGACGGAAAATGCCTAGAGCTGCTAGGCCTGACGTGGTGGATGGCTTCCAACGTGCGATGGCGCTAAGTGAGGAATGTATTTAAATCGTTCGAAGTTGGGATTTCAGACTTATTATGTACGGACTGCTCCCACAGAGAAAGCGTGGCCTTTATAAGTTTGGAAGAAATAATATAGACAGTCCCAATCCTGACATTTCTAGAACAAATAAAAAACTCTGTAAAGTGCCCTGCAGCTCTTTTAAAGCGGCCCTAGAAACTCTTGGGGGATCGTCCTTATATTAATTTGAAACTTTAGCTGACTGTTAACTAATAATAATCTGTTTTCGAAGCGGCCGAAAGGCATATAAGGAGACAGCAGTCTTCCCACTTTGTTTATAATGTATATCTCCAGCAGCTTTTCTAGCGTCTTGAGCTAGAATGAGGTGAGGCTAATTGGCAGGAAGGCAATCCTAGAGGTCCTCCATTGGATAGGGATATAGCCCGCGCTTAAGCAAGCTGTGAATATAGCATATAGCCAGGGGGTGATCACATCGTTGGCCACCTGTAGCATGGCTGGGAATATTCCATATAGTACCGGTGCTTTTGCTCCCGCAAATTCTATAGCCCATTGGATTTTTCTAGGGGATATTAGGCCTATTGGGAGATGGCCTTCTCCAGTTACGAGGTCCTGGTGCTTCTTGGCATCGGATACCTCAGTGCATCCCGGGAAGTGGGTTTACATTAGTGCTGTTAAGTCCCCTTCGCAGCCCTCAGTCCACTGTCCGTTATCGCGCTTGATCTGACTCTGTATGCTAGGTTGCATCGATAGCAACTTTCGGAGTCTAGCCGTTTAGGGGCCGTCTCGATATTGGAGCAGAAGTGTCTCCACGAGCTTCTTTGCGCCCTGCGAAGTTATTTCTTGTAGCCCCTGAGTAGAATTTTGTATTCCCCATTTTTTAAATCATTTTTCGCATCTTTGCTGATTTTGAAAAATTCTCTAAGGTTTTTGTGTAGGAGCGAGAGATTACTGTTCCACCAGGGTGGTTTGGTCCTCTTCTTGGCTTTAGATTTCGGGCATGCTGCGCGTTGCGCATCTAGTAATTCCCTGGAGAGGGTCTCTAGGGACTTATCTATCTCTTTCGCGGATTTTACTAGGCCCGGGCCAGTCGCGAGTCGTGTCTTCTTAAACTATCCCCA
>VNJU01004705.1:0-54123 GCA_008042675.1 Drosophila seguyi | reverse complement strand
TGGAGCTAGACACAAGAAACTAGATTGTTGCTTAAATTGAAATGTTTAAATCAGACAATCAAGAGGGGTTTGGTTCAATTAAAGGTTGAATCATAGAGGAATACGTTTGTTTCTTTCAATATATATAAACGTCTTTAGAATATTAAATATTAAATTAAAGGAACTGTTTATTTTTTAGACTTTACCTAAAGCTTTCTTTCAGTTGGGTATTCAGCACTAACTTTATCAACACAACTTGGTAGTTTCTACATAGTTCGATTAAAAATTTCCATTAATTTTATGCTGAGTTTGAATATTTAATCTCAAACAAACGGCTGCCCATTTGCAAAACCAGTTGGTCAACCAACAATTCTAGACCATAATTGAGCCGCATTTTGTGACTGTAAATCACTATTATGAGCCGCACACGTCGTCTAGAAACAAGTCTGGTAATTGGGAGTTCTCATTCCGTTTATTGTTTAACCAATTTGATCAAAAGTCTGCGGAATCCAAAAACATTTCCTCAATCGGCGAAGCATCTTTGCTGCTTTGTCTGCAGCAAAACAAAAGAATGCTTTTCCGCAGTTGAGTTTTCCGAGCCAACGAAATGTTTATGATTCCGTTGGTTGTAAATAAACCGATGACACTGCGGCACAACTCATCCCATGCCAGGATGCGGATGACTAACTAAGAGTGCCTCCAATAAATAATACCATAATTCCGAAATAGATTTACGAAAAGAAGCCAAAAGCCGATCAATGGAGCGATCGATCGATCAAATAGTACCCACCTCGTCCAACAATTTGCTGTGCATCTTGGCTGTGTGTGTGTGGGTCTGTTGTTTTCAGAGTTTTGAAAACTAATTAATGCAATTTTACTTTTGCTTTCGATTTGAAAAAAACCGAACTGTCGAACTTTCGTTTGGCTGCTTGCTATGTTATAGAACGTTTTTAGTCCGCAGCGATCGAGAACGTTTCTCACTGTTTGGCGTGTCTTTTGAAACTGATCGGTAGAGAAATTTTCGAAAAACGCTTGAAAATATCAGACGGAAGTCAGAGCGGGAGAGGGCGATCGAAAGGGAAAGAGAGCTCCCACGCGACGCCTAAACGTTACATATTCTATATAGGAGTACACGGAGAAAAATTTAAGATATGTTTACCTCATACTTTGAATAAATGTTTAATATCACTTGTTCTACTCGCGTGCAGCTAAAAGTTTCTATTAATATTAAAATCATTTTATAAGTATAATTTTATAAAAGATTTTTATTTTTGAAGACTTTTTACATATTCATATTTGGGCTTTGAAAACTATTTATTTAATTTAAAATAGATCTGTTTTAGATAACATACTAAAGAATAACATTTATATATTTTTTTTACGGTCTTCGATCAAATATTTTAAAGGTTTTTCTCTTGCTACACATAAAATTATGAGTCATTGATTTTTTTTATAATATATGTATACATGTATATTTCTTAAAAACTTTAAATTAATTTTAAATAGTTCTGTTTTAAATTATTATCGGATTACATTTATATAAATATTTCCACGACCTTAGATAAAATATTTAACAATGTTTTTTCTTGGTACTTGAAATATTATAAATAATTGATTGGGATTAAGAAATAAGGAATAAAATTAGGAATTCATGATTTTGTTTTAAATGTTTAAAAAGTTTTAAATATTTGTAAGCCATAATTTTTTATTTTAATTTTTTTTAAATTGATTATTTCTATATTTTTTGTACTAATACATTTCTTTCTGTGTATGCTATATCTCGCGCAATCCCTCACTCTCTCTCACTCTCGTGCTGTTAGCCAACAGCGAACGTCTCTGTTAACGATCAGCGCGTGTAGCTTCTCTGCTCTTCTGGTTTTATTCATATTTCTTCAGTTAGTTTCTTTATCAGCCTTAATGTGTGCCAGTCTAGCCATTGACTTTGATAAATAAATATGACTTTAGTTTGTCCAGTAACACAATCAACTATTTTGGCAAATTCTGGTCTTTAAATGAATTGTACTTCATCTCCGTCCGCACTTTTTGCCATATATTTTCTCCCTAGGGACACGGATGCCGGCTTTGATCCACAGATCATCACCAGTCGGGGGTCTTCCCATATGCCTGGAACTTTGGGTTTCTTCACAAACATATGTAGATACATATGCTTGGTATTTTCACTGAGCATGATTTGTTCATATGCTTAGGATGCACTTCTGTGAATTTACAAATACACTGAAAAGAATTCAAGGAATCGTTGCATGGTAAAAAATGCTTTTATAAATGAACAACTATTAAGTTTCAAGATTAATCTTATATTTTCCTTTGAATTCCCAACCAGATAGCTCTAGAATTAATTCAATATTATGCAATAATGCTCTTAGATTTGACTTTGATATTCCCTGAATGATATATATTTAATTTAAAAATCATCAGATCAAATCTCATGTGTATGTACATTTATTTCTATTATAAATAATATTTACTCTGCACTTTCCTCACTATAACTTACATTTCTCCCAGTGCATTAAAGTGTGTCTGTGTGCCAGTTAATTGCCATCTGTGCGTGGGCCGCTATTCGTTTGTTTTTTTCTCTCGTTGGACTTTTGTAACTACGATTGCCTCACTCGGCTTTTCACGCTGCGCAAGAAATGTATGCAAAACTATTGTTGCTCTGCGGCTAATTGCAGATGCCTCAACAGAGTGGTTAACAAAGCTGGGAGTCTTGGCTATTTTATAATTTAATTTAATTACTTAGTTTTCGGAAGCTGAGATTGACTAATTTACTTTGGTCACCCAATTGCGTGTGCAGGGATTTTGTATTATTGCAAAATAAATTGTAGCTAAAAATCAAGCTAAAAAATAATCAGCATAAATTTGAGAGCAAATGGAAATATTGTTGTTTGCCAAACATATTGTAAAGTAACATACCTTTTTTGAATAGTGATAATCTCATTGATATTATAAAATTTTAATTTTAATTAATTTTAATAAATATATTAAGATTAATTTTCATTTTTAAGATTAGCATTACAATAAAGGCTCTTATATTATTATAAATTTATTTAATATCGAAGTGCCTTAATTATAACTCATGTATTTTCTTAGGGAATTTTCCAAAGTACAACAAATTTTCCCTTTATTGACATAAGTACTATTAGTTTATTTTATAATTTATTTTCTTACGGAATTTTCCAAATTACAACATATTTTCCATTCATTGACATAAGTAATATTAGTTTCAGCTGCAAAAGCAAATATGCTTCCTTATTTGCTCTTCTCATAAGTATAGTGCAAGCCTCAATGCCTATTGATTTTGCTATAAATTTCCTTGACAACTTAATTCCGATCTTGTTGGCCGCAATGCAAATACACAAATATTTACACCTCTTCAATGCTGAGCCGAGGCAGCCAGCATGCACAAACAAAGGCCTTAAGTGGCACTTTTCGACTGCACCTCCTCGACCCATCCATTTGGCATTCATCATCCCACTAACCCAAAGGCGGCGACTGGTAACCAAGTAACCAAGTAACTGACTAACAACCAAAGCAAATGCCATAAAGAGTCGCCAAATAAAAATGGCAAAATGATAAATAAGCATGCAGGAAATTTATGCCAGCCAGCGAAAACAAATGGCATGTTGTGGCTTTGACTTAGTGCCGAGTACTAACTTTTGATGCTGCACTCGCATTCGGATTTGCATTTATTGCAGCTTCACACAAGATTAATTACACGACCGTCGGCCATAAATAAGGCAGACAAATACACAGGGAGATATTTTTATATTTGAAATTTTTGTTAAAAATATGGGGGGTTTGTGGGATATAGTTAATAAAGCAAACGATCAAGTTTAATAAGGACAAAATTCAATAAAGAATTATTTCTAGGATATATAAACATAAAAAACATAAACCTAAACTATTCTATAAATATAAATTATTTACAAAGACTGAATAATATTAAAGACAAAAAAATATTTCTTTCATGGTCATTTACAACATTTTAAAATGAATTATTAATAGCCAACAAGTATACTTTTAATCAAACACTATTGTTCAAAACGTTGAATATATTTGTTCACCATTTTTTTTCCTACTTTACGAACCTTTTGATAGTTTTGTGAAATTAATTATTATTATTAATTATCAATCGAATATTCTTGTTTAAAATTGACTTTAAATTTCTTTAACATTTTATTTTCTCAGTGCACTGGCTAATGCAAAGCATAAAAGTAAGTGCATGTTGTAAAATTCAAATTAGAAACCATTGCAGAGGCATCGGCATCCACATCCACATTCACATCCAAGTCCCCATCATCAAGATTCGCGGTGACCTTGAGGCGCCGAAGAAGAAGATGAAGACGCAGGAGATGGGGGCGTGAGGTGGAAGCGGGCAGCAAGGTGTTCGCAGGTGAACAATCAAGTCATAAACAATGTGCAGCCAAGGGGCTCCGTCTACGGCTCCGCCCTCCCCCATGCCATCCTCCAGCCAGCGATCTGCCGGCCAAGGTCATCTCTTGGTTCTTCTTGTTGGCTGCCTGTGTGCGCGACTAATTAAATTAATTAACATTTGAGGCACGCGATTGGCCTGACAAAACAAACAAACTGATAACAAATTCAGCTTTGCTTTGTTCACTTCACATTGTGTTTTTTTTCTTATAATTTTATTTCGAATGGTTTTTTTTTTTTGGTATAGAAGGTGAATGTTATTTTCGCTTCTGCTGATGAGACTTGCGACTGATTAGAATGTGCCCCGTCAGCGGATCATAAATTAAGCTAAGCTGACTTTCCAATTTGCATACCCTGTAATTATCGCTCCTCCAAAGTGGATCTGCTCATTATCATAAGCTGGTCGTGTTGCTGGTGGTAAGACCATCAGATAGTTGGAGTGTGGGATCCATTAAGGAAACTGCATTAATTTTAGATTTTGAATGCTTTAAAGATTATAATCAGCCTCTGATTATGTTAATCTGTTGAAAGTATTGAAGGATTTTGTTTTATGAAGCACATCATATATAGGAACATCTGAGATTAGATCAGTGCCTTTTATAATATTACTATATTTAAGGGTAATAACCTCTTCGATTCGTCCTAAGCCCGCTTTCTTTTGGTGATTATTTTCCAAATAGGATTTTAGCCTCAGTGCTTAATAGACTCGCTTTATTTTTATTCATTCACTTTATTTATCTGGGACAGGCCCCCCATGTCGACTGGAACGATGTGAGCTTGACCTTAGCGTCGCATTTTTGTTTTTCACTGAAAGCTTCGCCTTGAAGGCGATATATTCGACGATATTTAAATGCATGATGCAAGTGAGAGGAAATGCTGCCGACGGCGAGACAGGAAAGGGAAATAACAACGATCGCAGTCGAATAAGTAATGCACTAGATCCGAAACAACTTTCTCCGCACCCAACAAGATGATGAACTGCTCTGAGTTTTCTGGAATTATGGTTTTTCAAATGTTCAGATAGTCCATAGATGCCATAAATCAACAATAAATTCGCATAACAAAGGCTAATTACGCGACACGGCTTGGGATTTTATTATTTGGGGATCTTCTCTCGGGCTCGTGCATAATTTTCGGATCAATCAAACCGCTGAAAGAGCGGCTTTGAGCCATAAATCTAATGGGCCCCCGCGTCGCTTTAGCCATGCAAATGCGAAAGCGGCCAGAAGAAGACCAGCTGGGACCAGCTACCAAAAGTGGTAGCTAAATTATTAATGTTTGTTCGTGTTTTTTGTCTGGCTATCTGGCTTTTCGCCGTGCTGGTTCGCTTTGTTCCCAATGTCAGTTGAGAAATTAAAAACTAATTTGATGGCAACGCAAATTACGCACGTTGAGGCAGTCCCACACTGAAAAGAAAATAATATTGATTGAAGTTTTCAAATTTCATTACAAATAAATTGAAGGGAGAATAAAAATGTGTACTTTATAAGAAGCATTGCTCTACTTTCTATATTCGTCAAATCTTATTAAATAAAAATATTTGAAATCTAGGAAATTATTTTATTCCAATGAAAACAATATCTATTATTATTTATTTTTAAGATATTTAAGCTTCTAATAACACTATATTCTAATCCCTATTTCTTCCCAGTGCACCTTACCCAAAACCACGATTTCTCGACGGGATTTGGGACTGGCGGAGTGGGAGTGGAAATGGGAATTAAGGTGGGAAAGAGGGCGGGATGGAAAAGAGGCTCCCCCGATCGCTCCACCTTCGCAGCGAGTTGATTATGAAAGCGTTTTACAAAGGCAATATGACTTTTTGTCCGCCGGTTCGTTGGTCCGCCGGTCTTCAAAGTGAAAGAAGCATTAAAAGCGACCTGAAACATGATGACTTGACTGTTGGTAATTTATACGAAATGTGCGTTTTTGCCTCATTTCAGTGTTTCCAGCATTTCCCTTATAATTACACGCTCCCCATGCATAATCACCGATCACGTTCACGGCAGCTGTCTGCTCCTCGCTCGAAACAGCGAGTTGCAAAAATTGAAAATAAATAAATAAATAACAAATAATACAAAAATATGAAACGGTTGTCGGGCCACTTAGGCGGAATCTGTTGAAACCTAATTTGAATTTGCAAAAATCATAACGCCGTTTCGGATATATTAAAGCCATCGGATCGGCCAGAGGTTATTGATTCGCCGTCTTGCCTTTTGTTGGCTGCACAAAAGCCGGATTATGGCCAGGTACGATACATATGGCCAACAAAGCCGAAAAGCTGAATGCAGCCACAGAGCCAGACAAAAGGTCCAGCGGGGGCCTTGGCCAAGAACAAAAGGATGCCCAAAACTAGACTCGGATCTCGCCTTGACTTCCCCCAATGTCGCCGCTCTTTGTTGGGCCCCAAAAATCAGCCAAAGTTATCTCTCCAATTATCCCCATTATAGAGCCGGGGCTCTAATTGAATTATGTAAGCGGAAGAGGCAAACAGTTAACAAAGCGGTTTACAGCCTGACCTTTCGAGCTCTTATTTTCCCTTTTTCTTACTTTTCGGAAGCCCCGGGCCAACACGAGCGATCCCAAATCAGTGAACTTGGCAGCGGATCACGAATCGGCAATCTGCTTTCTTTCACCTTCGAACCTCCGGATTATCTAATCCAATAATCGCGGGAACAATCGAAAGTGCAAGTAAAGCAATACAGAAGGTAAGTGAAAAAAAAAACAAAACAAAATGTTTCCTTTATTCATTATTTAATCCAGCAAGTGAGATATTATCAACACTTGCCAGAAAAGGCAATTTGCAAGCACAGCACTTGGCCAAAAACGGCATAAAAAAATCAATTTGTAGTTAACGTGCGCATGCGAGTTTTTAATTCATTAAACGACTACCAGGGGAAGGTCCAGTAATCGAAAGTAAATCCAGTCAGAAGTAAATATTTTGGTGCTAGCAATTAACATAAAAGTAAAATTGTTTTAAATAAGAAACAATTGTAAAAATATATTCAAATTAAAGACTAATTCCTAATGTAAGCCTTATTTTTTTCGTACACATTTTCTGACCCTTTTATGTAAGTAAGTGCTCCAAATTCGAATCCAACAAATCCATTTAAATACGATCTATCAACTATCGCGGAAATGCCTGCGAAAGGGAATTAAGGCAAATTAAAAGAGCAGGAAGTGAAAAACTGTAATGTAATGCCAAATCACAAAAGTGGGTATCAGGCATTCGATATTTGGCGAATCACTGAGCGCCATAATTTGACAAAAATAAATTGCATTACCAGTGAAACAAGTTCAATACGCAGAATAACATTTAAATAAATAAAAAAAAAAACATGAGAGCTGGCGACGAGCGACAAGAAAAATGACAGAAGGTGTGCAAAAAAGTGTATTTGACTTGGCCGAAAAGGCGCCGCGTCGGAAAGGCGTTTGAAGTTTTTGGGCAACTCTGCGACAGCGCAATAATTATGGCCGACGCTGATGAGACAAGCGACGGTAACAGTCGAAGCCAAAGCAGCAGCAGTCATAACATTCGGTCAGAGATGTGGCTAGAAAAACAAGTCAATAACTTGGTAAGCCAGTGGAATCAATTCGTTGAGTTAGAGTCCTGAAGTTGTACTTTAGTTTATTTTTCTAAATCAATTTAAGCAGATTAATGGTTTTTCTTTTAGTCTTGGGAGCTCTTTATATAAGTAACCTGGCATTAGTTATTCCCAATAGATCTTTAAGTCTATAAATCTTAAATTTTTCTTCTAATTAGCTACAAAGAAGGAATTGTATATCTATTGGATAAGTTATTATTCTAATCTTTATTAAAATTTATATACTTACATTATATATCTATAATACCTATTTAAATTATATTTTGAAATATAATCAACAAGTATGAAACCGGTAACGTAAATGACAGTGTACATTTCAGAAACATCTTCTTCGAAATAATAATAATAGGAATAAGATTTTATAATAACAATATAAGTACTTAAGTAATATTGGCAAATACTTTGACATTTGATTAATAAAAGCAGCAGCATTACTTGCAGCAGCCACATAATTTGCAGAAATACAATAAAAACAAATCCCCAAAGAGCAAAGACATAATGACAACAATAAATGAATAAGGTCGAATTCGCCGCAATACCCATATTTTCTAATAGTATTGTTACAATTTACCTACAACAGTATTATAATCAGTCAACAGAGACAGCCACAGCATCAATATTTCAATTAACAATAATTATAACTACATACAACATAAATAAATAAATAAAATATTCAATGTACTTACCTACTTACTTCCCTTACAATATCAATATTAATAATGGCACCAACTTAAGTTAACATTTTTAGCCTAGTAAAACAGCACACAATACCCCCGAACAGAGGCAATAACATCAGCTATATCCATTGGAACCAACAGCAAACATTTATCACAAAACCAGACTCCCAACAGAGCTGCGAGGCAGAGCGAGAGCCGCACCGAAAAGTTTTTCCACTCACAACTCAACTGACAGCGCAGACGCAGCGTCGTTGGCGATCAGTGCGGTTTTGGAGTTCGTTGCGTCCGGTCGCGAGTTCCCCAGGCACAATCCCAGGCACAAAGTGGAGGCCCCCCTTAATCCGTGCATCCGTGGAGTTCAAATTCGAGTGGCGAGTCGCGAGTGTTGATCTTAGATCCCGAGAAGAGATCTCTCTCTGTCTCCCCTACTCCCCAAAGCGTGTCTGTGTGTGTGAAAGCCAGGACAAGCTTTAGGTCCTGTCGCAATAAATTCGAATTATTTTAAAGGCAGCTGGCCCAACAACCAACAAATTAGTAAAAAAATCACAACAAAGACCACACACTCTACACACACCTCACACTCCAAAGACACAAGCCATGTTGGCAGTGAAGGATAAACCTTGGCGTATGCTATTTGGCCTATTGGCCGCATTAAGCTGTAAGTACCCCGGGCAATGATTTATAAGTGCCATTGTGATGCAAATTGAACGGATAGAGATGCAGATACAGCAGAGATGGAGATACAGATAGAGAGCGGAGCTAAAACTAGATTAGTGGCCCGTATTTATGGCCATGCGGGCGTCGCTTTGGCCCAGACAATGACAACGCCAATATATATATCATATTTTTTTAATCTTGGGTGCGTTGTCAGCCAGATGAATATTCATCAGAGTTTGGCGATCATAAAGGCTGACCGTTGAACCGCTGACCAGCCGCTGACTGAACCAACTCCACAATTGTCCCACTGACTGACTGAATGACTTGCTGGCCAAATGCATTAGCATTTCCATCCGAGATTTGCATAAATTGCTGCCATGTTTCCTTGATACCATTTCGGAGACCTCCCCGCGACTGGAAAAGCTGTTGGGAAAGTAGGTCTCTGGGTTGGTTAGTCAGTGCGAATAATTAAGAGGGTTCACTGGAAACCGAATAGCTTAGCCAATTAAATAGGCGTTTGTGCATTAATAAATAAATAATTAGTATATAATTTGAAGTGTAAATTCTGATGAAAGCTAAGTGTTCAGATTTATCGCTGAATTTATAGGGAATACATAATAAATTCAAAAGGATTGATAGCTGGCTTAAAGGTATACTGAAGAGAAGAGCAAAATAAATTATGTTAGAGTTAGTGACATTAATACTTTTTTTCCAAAATTTGGCTGTCAGATGTATCTTTTAACAGATTTAAATTAAACAAAAATACACTTCATTATCATAAAGAGAATAACCATCTGGATGATATTTTGTGTGTGCCATTTGCTTCCATTTGATTTTGCAACCAGAGCCAAGATGCTTGGCAATTGAACCCAACCAGTTCGCTTGGCCAATAGTTTGAGTGAGTCGAGTGTGCCTGCCTAATGGCTCCGTCTGCCTTCGGCTCGATCATCATTAATAAGCCTGCGATTGCCCGATTGCTTTTAATTACACCTTTGGCATTTTGCATGCGATCGGGCTTCGCGGCAAGTCGCCGTGATGGATATGGGGGTTGTGGATTCTGGGCCAGACTAGGCCAGCTAGGCGGAAATCGACTTGCAACTGGACCAGGTTCTGGCAAACGAGAAAGACTCGTCCGTGGTTTTTGGTCTGCGCGAAAATTTGGAGCAGCCGAAGCCATGGCCACGTAAAAAAAAAAGCCAATCGGGTTGTGTCAAAAAAAATAAATAAAAATAAAAATAAAATAAAAAATAACTGCAGGCCATGGCGACCGTGTCGCCCCGACGAACCAAACCATTTGATGGCAGTTTAAAAAACCAAACGTGTTTATGGCCCATGCAAAAAACACAAAGCACCAACAAACACACAGCGGCGGTCGCAACAAAAAAAGATTGTAATAAAACACAAATAAATTGAATTTGTACAACAGCAACAACCACAACAACAGCAAAAGCCGTGCCGTGCCAAGGTGAAGTGGGAATTTTTTCAAAACGAAATTCGCCAGCCCACAAAAGCAAACAAAGTTGGCCCATTAAAGTCGGCTTAGAACCATTCATCTCCTCGGCAATATTAGTTCCCATTAATGTCTGGCTTTTTGTTTTTCTATTTCGTTTGTATCTCTAGTTTTTGGTGTTTCGGTGTTACACGCCCCACGGATTTTCGGATTGTTTTCAAAATTTATTTTCCGTAAATCCGTAAATCCGAAACTTCCTGTGGCCACAAAGAACAAAGGCGGCAGAGAGACAGACCATCCAGTTAAAAGCTGTGACGCACCGCTTGTCTCAGATTTGTGTTTGATTTGTTTGTTTCGGTTTATTTGTTTGGCTAGAACCCGTTCGTATGCAAATTTCAAATACACTTGGGAGAACTATATATGTATTAATACGGTTAGCTAAGCTAAACAATAAAACGGAAATCTTATTAAATTGTTATGGGTTTAATCGAAAATATCAAGTGTTTAAATAAATATTCCGCTCTCTTGATAGATAACTTCATATTTATTAAAAAAAACTATTTTATTAGTATTATTTTTTAAAGAAGATATAACCATTTCTTTTAATAATTAATATATACTTTAGATCTCTCAATTAAAAATCTAAAAATCTAACTAATTATTTTTCTGATTGAGTTTGGATATTGTTTTTAAAACTTAATCCTTTTATTTCTGTGTATTAATTAATTCAGGGTAATATATATATATAGATTATTTGACCAGTTCACAACTAATTAAGTGACCGCTAACTGGCTGCGAAGACTTTGTGCGTCTTCATTGCCCACTGACTCAGCTCGCGCCAAGTTTGTTGCCTAAGTCTTTTGTTTTGACTGCTCAACGATTCTCATTGCGGTTCGTGTTTCCGTTATTTGCAGGCCTGGCCAGTTTTGGCGACGCCGCCTATCCGTATTACGGCACCAAGATCGGAGCCCTGACCCGCCTGCATCACGGCGTTTCCGGCGATGTCTACGCCGTGGACTCGAGGACCATCTTCATCAAGAAGTTCAACTACGATGGTGAGGCGCCGGCTGCCTACTTCTATGTGGGCAATACGGCAAGGCCGAGCAACGAGGGTGCCTCCCGGCTGAGGGACGAACGAGGTGGCACCGCCTCGCTGACCCGTCGCTACCGGAACAAGGATGTGACTCTGTCGCTGCCCGAGGGCAAGACGCTGCGCGACATCAAGTGGTTCTCGGTGTGGTGCGATGAGTTTGCGGTGAACTTTGGTGATGTTGCCATTCCGGCCAACTTGGACTTTCCGCGGCCACAGAAGATCAACGCGCTAAGAGGTGTCCACGGAGTGTCCTCCGACAATATTGTGATTGTGGATGCCCAAACGCTGCTCGTGCCGAATTTTAGCTATGATGGAGAGGCTCCAGGTGGGTTTTTAAAAACATTAGGGGTACTTTTAGTCTAAGAGAATATGTTTTTATTTTTTATTTCAATGATTAATTGCCTTTAGTTTTTGAAATGTAAGTAAATCCATCCTTTTTGGCTATTAGTTGGCGATTCAAAAAGCAAGTTAATGGTTGATTTTAAGATCAATTAAAACTGTTTATATTTAACATTATATAAGTGTTAATAGATATTTAAATGACTTGAATAAATTGCTATTGATTTTTTATTGTATTTGGAATAGCCCATTTAATACTCTTTAAATTTTTGTGACGCATTTCCATTTAACAATCAATACTCTTAACAAAAAGGCTTTTGTTCAAGGGGAATTCACACCAAAGTTCGATCTTATTGTGTTGAAAATAATACAAACAGAATATTCTGGATAAATATTTTTCTTTTTTATATCAAAAGATCAAGTTCTCTGCCTTAATCAGGTCAATTAAAGCCTGAAATTTAAATTTTAATTCTCCAATTTATTAGTAACCATACACCTTAATCTTTCAGATGCCAAATTCTGGGTGGGTCGTGGCCAGCGTCCCACGCCCGAAGGCCTGCGTATACCCGATGAGAATGGCAAGGAGAACCCTCTGCGACGGTACGAGCGCAAGACGATCGTCCTGACCTTGCCCGAGGACCTGACCATCTTCGACATTGGACACTTTGGGGTGTGGTGCGAGGCCTTCACCGTGGACTTTGGCCATGTCCGCCTGCCGGAGGGCCTGAATGTGCCGCCCTCGCTGAAGATGCTCGGCATCAGTCCACAGGTAAAGAAGAACGCCAGCCAGATCCTAAGCGAGCTGAAGCGCTGAATCGATCACTGATCACGGATCGGGTGTAGCACTGTGTGTAACTCTATTTATGCAATCGTATTTATTGTTGAGTATACTCTATGCAAATATTTATCAATCGAATCGAATCGATGAGAGATCCGGCAACACGAGTCGTGACCGGAAATGCCTAGACTGTAAGCTGGATGGACGGCGGAGGAGAGATCCGAAATATATATATATATATACATATATTTATATACATATACATATGTGCAACACATTCAATAATATATATATGTGTCTATGTACTACTCACCTGCTTGTTATTTGTGTTTTGTTGTCTTGAACAGCTTTTGCTTGAGCTCTGGGAGCGTCTTATACAAAATGAAAACTGTGTGGGACCGAATCCTAATGTTCCTCGAACCTCGAATCCACAACACACACACACGCACACCTCACACACAACACAAAACACAAAACACGCACCCGCACAGACACACACACGCAAACATCCCTGTGATCTACTAACCCCCAAGCGAAATCCAAAAGAATATATATAAAAACAAAAAACATTTTTCATTTTGTATAAAAAAAAAACAAACCATTTCAAAAGCAAAAATCTTTCGAATACAGCAAAACAAAAATGCAAACATTTCGAGTATGATCAAAATTATGAATTTTTGGCCACGCTTTTCTCCTCCCTCCTACCTAAATCCACCTCCACCCGCACACACACCCGCACCGCACATTCCCCCAATCCCATATCCCATATCCCTAACCCATATCCTTATCCAAAACCGAACCCAATCCAATCGAAATCCTTCCTTAAACGAATCTCTTCCAGTCGAAGCTCAACTGCGAGGTGCTCTACGACGATCTGGCCTTCGAGGTTCGCTGGGCGGTGGCCGGTGAGAGCATCGTGGTCCAATTAGTGGCCAAATTGGGTAAGTTTCCGGGGTCTTATAACTTATAATTGCTAGTGATAAGTGAGAAAGGTATTCCGTGACTGACTTTACCTCCTGCCTTAAAGCCAAGTTGACAATGGGAGAAGTGTAAAAACGTTACGCAGTTAGCTGGGTGTTAATATTTGTTTAAATATTGAAAAGAAAGGTCTTTCTTTGGCACTTACAAAAATAATGATTGTTTTATATTTTAAATATCTGATTAATTTTTCAGGGTATTGCTTAAAGTTTTTATTGTTTTGTTGAAGATGTAAGATATTTATTGTATATAGCCTTTAGGGAATTGTATCTTCCTGTAACATAAGAAAGTTCAAATGCTTACAAATATTATATTACAAATTCAAACGTAAGACCCCATAAGCTTGGAATTCAAAAGCCCTTTTGCCCCGACCTATCCCATTTGGTGACAAGCCTTTGGCAGATATCCACGACCTGAATGCTGCATCTGCTGCTGTTGATTTATGATGCTTTGACATTTTCTCGAGTACAGTTAGCAGGGAAAGAGCAGGGGCAAGCGGTAGGGGGAAGGGGCTTGAGATGGCAACAATAAAATCCAGTTAGCATCCAAATTGACCGATCAGCAGCAGCAGCATCCAAGGCAGCAGCAGCAGCAGGCGCATCAGCAGAATAACAAGTTGCGAATTATGACGACTGGTTTTATTGCGCAACTCGAGTGCTGGCTCCGATGGGTGGACAAGTGGATAACCACAGATACATCTGCAATCTGTGGGCACTTTGGCCATATCCAGCCACTGGTATTACACTCCGAGCTGGGGCAATTTGCAACCGCTAAGAATGCCGACAGGAATTCTCAGCGGGATAAATAGACTTCGAGGACCGGTTGACCGGGACAGAATTGGCCAGAATTGGGGCGAGCGACTTTCGTTGATTGCGGGGCCAGTGATTATCGAGTGCACTTCCCCTAGAATTTATAGGTGCACTTGAAAAAAATAAGGTTTCCTTTGTTTTCAAGGGGTTTTTGAGTTCTAATCCCACAATAAAACCCACTCACCTGAGCTACATTTCCGCAGAGCCCAACAACTACATGTCCTTCGGCATCTCGCCGAGCAGGAACATCAGCCAAATGATCGGCGCCGATGCGGTGGTGGCCTGGGTGGATCCCCAAACGGGCAATGGCTTCGCCACGGACTACTTCCTGGAGGGCAAGGCCCAGTGCTCGGGTGGTCGCGGTGCCTGTCCCGATACCAAGATCTCCGAGAAGACCAACTCCATCCGGCTGCTAAATGCAGCCATGGTGAATGGTTATTCGATTGTGACCTACCAGCGCTCTCTGGCCGCCACAGATCGCCTGGATCTGCCCATTTCCATCACGGAGGCTGAGTCGGTGGTCTGGGCCATTGGACCGCTGAACGATTACAAGGAGGTATCCTTCCACACGTTCTACAACAAGCACCTGCACCAGATCGAATTTGGACGCCAGCCCAAGTGGAATTGTCCCCTGCCCGAAGGTGCTCGTCCCAACAGCAACTCCTCCGAACAGGAGGACTCGGCGCCCGCAGCTCAGAGTTCATCGGGTGGAGCCGGTTATCCCCCAGCTGGAAGACCAAATGTAGAGCCCGAGGAGGAGTTTTATGAGAATCGAGCGGAAGCACTGCATCGCCAGCCGCCCCAAAGGCGTCAGGAAACCGCCATCATCACGCAAAGGAGGCCGGTGCCCACGCCAAAGCCCGTCGCTAACAGCAATGGCGCCTGGGACATTCCAGCGATTCAGTGTCATGAGCCAGAGGATGGCGTCTTCTACGCCCAGATGGGTCCCACGGGAGGAAAGCACGGTTATCCAGCCATCACGGGTGAGTGTTCATTATATAAACCTATCATATTTATCTTGAGTCTTGTATTCCTTAGGTCACGTCGGCTGGGGCATTTCCTGGTACATCAATGGCCTCCTGATACCCGAGATCCATGTGGTGCGCGGCAGGACCTACACCTTCGTGGTGGAGGGAGGCAACAACCCGGACATTCCGGCCAAGTACCATCCCTTCTACATCAGTGACGATCCTGTGGGAGGATACGAGCACAAGCGGGAGGAGGAGAAGAAGGTAAGATGTCTAAGGAGGCAGTAAAGGGTTTTATAAAACAAATCTCTTCCCTTACAGGCCGTTCGCATCTTCGCTGGCGTCCATCGCTCCCGATCCGGCCAGGTCACGCCCACAGGCGTTGGACGCCTCTGCAACTGGACACCGGATGTGGAGGGTCCTCCAGCAGATGACTATCAGTCCTTTGGTGCCTACCAGCGCACCCTGACCCTCAAGTGCGATGCCGGAGAGCCCGGCGTGATCAGCTGGAAGCCGGACAGGAACACGCCGGACACCGTGTACTATCACTGCTTCACCCATCGCTACCTCGGCTGGAAGATCCACGTGCACGACGCCTGCGACTCAGAGGCGTCGCAGGGACTGAAGGGAGCGGCCTCCGATCGGCACGAGATCCGACTGCCAGCGGAGGCCTCGGAGCCGGCGCCCGTGCACGAAGACTACGCCGGAGAGGCGTCGGTGCGGCACGAAACCAAGGTCAGCGCCAACGATAATTTTTTATTGAAGCACCAAACCGATTTGATTAAGAACCACAATATGAATGGAACACCGCCCAAACTGAGCTTTGAAATAACGAAATCTTCGGAAATAACCAAACTGATTTCAGATGGCATCCGCGCTGCTGAGGCTCTCGAGGAGAGCTTACTGAGGAACCCGAATCTGAATCCCCATCCCCACCAGAACCAGAACTTGAACCCGAAACTGAACCTCAACCTCAACCTGAACCTGAAACCAAACGTGACCCCGAATGAGATCAGCTCGCGTCCCGAGATTTTGCTGGGCGAGACCCATGCCCACAAGCTGAATGCATCTCCATCCGCATCCCCATCTGCACCGTCACCTCCCTCCCTCAAGCTGCCGGTCTACGCGACTGGCCCCCATCTCATCCACCATCCCCCGCACCAACTGCATCGCCTGCACCACCATCCGCAGCATGCCCCCCATTCCATCCATTTGCATCATCACAATCTAACCGCTAATCTTCCAGCGCTGGCCCAGAAAACCATCGGCCTCTCTGAGTTCCTGCGTCCGCCGCTGAACGCTCCGCTCTTCCATCCGGTGAAGCTGCCGGGTCGTCGTCCCTTCCCAGCTCCCATCAAGAAGGTGCCGGCCTCGCGGCCCATCCTTCCGCAGCAGCATCCGCAT
The DNA here is from genome assembly GCA_008042675.1 of Drosophila seguyi. Taxonomy (NCBI): domain Eukaryota; kingdom Metazoa; phylum Arthropoda; class Insecta; order Diptera; family Drosophilidae; genus Drosophila; species Drosophila seguyi. The sequence goes on along the minus strand of VNJU01004705.1, from coordinate 36,937 downwards.
CTGCATCCGCATCCTGGGTCTATACTGCAGCAACCTTCCCTGATCGTTAGTCACTATCGGAAGCCGGTGCCGGGTCTGCTAAAGCCCTTCGTCAAGGAGAAACCCTTTCCCCTGCAACCTTTGGCCGCTTCGGTTCTGCTCCTCGGACAGCCCACCGAATTGGGCGGTGGATTGTTATTAAATCAACCCCAGGGAGAACGACTCAAGCCGAAGGGTAAACCCAAAATCCCAGTTCCCTACGTTGACCAAGAGCCGCAGAATTCCCATCAAAATTCCGCTTTCTTTGGCCAGCCAGGCAAGGAGGTCAAGCCCAAGGCTACCCCGAGTTCCACCTTAGCGCCCAGCTCCACCACAACCACGCCCTTGGTGAAACGTATCCCCGTGAAGGAACCCTCCCGCGAGGAAATCGCCAATATGCGACCGGCTGTGAATCAAGGCTTCAAGCCCGACACAGTGATCGTGGAGAGTGGCTTCCGGCCCATCATGAGGACCGATGGCACTGGCGTCCAGCTACCCAAAGAGATCATTGACCAAGTGGCTCATCGTCGTGAAGATCCCGGCACCGAGATAGACGAGGTTATGGAAACGGATACGCTCTTCCTGACCGCTCAGCAGGGCGGAAGTGAGACCCAGAGCTTTGAGCCCATGTTCATACCTTCGCCCCTGGACAGCACAAATGCCTCAAAGTATCTGAAGGTGAAGATCAAGGAGGTTACACCCACCGCTTCGGCCTTGAGATTACCCTCAGCAGCGCTGGAGCACGCCCTGCCCTCCGCTTCGGAGCTGCGAAAGCCAACACTGGATGAACTCTTCGGCGAGGACATTGTCCATGAAGACGAGCTGGAGGAAAAGGATCTGGAGCAGGAGCGTTTTCCAAGTGGAGTAGAAGAAGATGTAACAGAGGACACCACCAAGAAAGTAAACCCAACCACACCAAAAGAAACAACCACTCGTAAGCCGGAGCACGAATTCCTGGAAGATCTCTTTGGACCCGAGGAAGACGACCTCTATGCCGATGAGATGGAGCCAGAAATGGAGGCTGCGGAGCGTGTGGACACCTACTACCTGCCGCCGGACAACAGAAAGATTCCCCATGCCAGCCTGCCCAGTGGAGCGCTCTACACCTTCGATGGCAAATCTGTGGTGGACAGCAGCCTGGTGCTGCCTCCCAAGCTGGATGCCCCCGACAATGGCGGTCACGTGCGACACACAACCTATGGGCTGACACCGCTGGAGCAACTAGTTCGCACCACGCCACAGTTCGGCGCCTACCGCGGAGAGTTGCCAGAGGAGTTCGATGCCACAGAGCCCCAACCATCGACGGATTATCCCCGGCCAGCTCCGTTTAGTCGAACTACAACCACATTGTCCGGGTTCTCGAGCAGCAGCAGCAGCAGTGGCAGCACCATTTATCCGTACTCCTCATCGTCCGGAACATCCACATCCACATCCTTATCGACATCGCAATCGTCACCATCGCCATTGTCCTCATCCTCGCTGAGACCCATCTCCACCAAGCTGCAACTGCTGAAGCCAGTTGATGGCAGGAGGAGCGCGTAGGACCGCAGGATCGCAGGATCGGCAATAGCGAAATTATACAAGAAGCTAGCATTTAACCGCCTTTGGGATGTACTCATAACCACGTTACATTTACTCGTAAACCTGTATTAGCCGTAGTTTTCCCTTAACAATTATGATGCTCTTAATTTTAAACGAACGCATGAATTTTATTAGCTAAGCTAACCGATTGTGTTTAAGCCGCATTTTAGTCGTTGTGAAATAAAACCAAGAATTAATCTGAAACTAGGTTGGCTTTAAATTCGAAATTAATTTGCATTTAAAATAAAAATAAAAATTAATATTAGGGTAATATCAGTTAAAACTCTTAAAATCAAGAAAACACTTTAAAAACTACTCATTTTTTAATTTAAACTGTAACGTTCTGTTATCGATAATTACGTTTTTAAGTGTGACCATTTGTTTTTTATTTCTTACTATAAGATTTTGATTTTTCGGAGTAAAGGCGCGACGGCCACACTTCTTAGGCTGCTGTTTTTGTTGCTGAATTTTTAATTTGTTCAATTCTAAACAAATATATTATGTCGGCGCAATACCAGCGCTTCCTGCGAGTACTTGAAAAGTGGCCAGCGGAGAAATCGAAAGTCGGCAGGTGAGCATTTTATTATTAAAAAGCAACACACCTGCACACTTGCAGATGTTCGTTCTGGGCGGCCACTGGAGATTATCTAATATGTGGAAATGCGTTTATTTTGTGTTAAAATGCAATGGCAATGCGTTGCAATGTTAGTTTTGGTTGTGGTTTATTAGATTATCTTCATTTTACACAAATAATTCGAAATTTCTAAGACATTCAAGATGGTATTATCTACCGGCGACAAGCACATGGGTTCCAACAGCTGTTCTTGTTGGCCTGTGGAACATGTGTGGATTGCGGCTTACAGAACTTACATGGCTCTCACTGTCTTACCTGTTTTTTAAAGGTTCAGACGTTGTGTTGATTAAATTGTGTTAAAGAAGATGGCTTCCAAGTTTTCTTATCAGCTGGAACCAGAGGATTTTATCCTGGGCCCTCATGGCGTTGAAATCTTGTAAGTTTCCTTATTGAGGCTTGGTACCCACATGGAAATATTCAGGTGTATAATTGGTTTAACTAATTAATCTAATGAAATGTAATCTTTAGATAATTTGTGGAAAACTCTCTCTACATTCCAAAGGTTTCTCAACAATAATCATTACATGTGGAATAATGATTTGTTTTAATCTGGTCTTAAGTTAACCATTAATTATTAAAGTATAGTAGTTTTTTCTCTCAATTTATTGTCTTTGGGTTTTAATTAAAATTTATAAAGCTCTCTGGAAAATAAGATGGTCAATATATGGTGTACTTTGTGGCCTTCGCAGTTTTTTATTTAACCGCCCAACCAAACCTGAAACCTAGTAACAGCTTCCAGGAAAAGTGAACGATCTGCCAGCTGAGCTGCTTGAAACGAACATCCGCAACAGAAAACACAAACACACACACACACCCCACTCCATTATCCACTGCAATTAAATTTTCTCTCCTCCAAAAGGGATCTCGGCGAGCAGATCCGCAAGCAGGTGACCAAGCTCACAAGCCTCGAGAGCGGAGCGACTGAGAAGCAGCTGGACCGCCAAATCGAGGCCCTCGAGAGGCTCTCAAACAACGTGTACGCCAAGAAGTATCCCCGCCTCCACGAATCAACGGCAACTGGCTTAACGGCGGCCCAGTGCAGTCAGGTCTTGAGCTCGGAGTTCCTGCAGTATATCAACGAGGGAGCTGGCTCTAAGAGGAAGTAACCAAGATGATGAAGCGACTCCTAATCCCCACTAGACTGAGACTGGAATGGTTGAGACAAAACTCCGTTGCCGCAGAGGCGGCTGCAAATCCTCCCCATGTACCTGTGCTCTGCGATACCGCCATCGAATATCTGCAACCCGTTCCCGGCGGCACCTACTTTGACATGACCTTTGGAGCTGGTGGTCACACGCGGCGGCTCTTAGAGAAGTGCCCAGAGGCGAAAATCTACGCCCTGGATCGAGACCCAGTGGCACATAAACTAGCCAAAGAGATGAGCGAGTCGAAGGAGTACAAGGGCAGAGTGATTCCCCTTCTGGGCAAATTCTCCGACATACCAAAACTTTTACAAGAACATGGCCTGGCCAAGCACTCTGTGGACGGAATGCTCTTCGATTTCGGCTGCAGCTCCATGCAGTTTGACGAGGCGGAGCGGGGATTCGCCATCTCCAAGGACGGTCCGCTGGACATGCGCATGGATGGAGGCCTAAGCGAAGGAGTGACTGCTGCCGATGTGCTGGCGCACGTGGAGGAAGGAGATCTCGCCAAAATCCTGCGCTACTATGGCGAGGAAAAGGCGGCCAAAAAGATAGCGCGAGGCTTGATAGACGCACGCAAGTCGCTCGTAAAGATTCAGACCACCTGGCAGCTGGCGGATATAGTAGAGGATATCCTGGGCAATGGACCCCGCAGAGATAAACTTCAAAGGCCCTCCCACTCAGCCACTAAGACCTTCCAAGCCCTCCGTATCTTTGTAAACAATGAGCTGAACGAAATTAACTACGGCATGGTGTTGGCCAATGAAATCCTCCGTTCGGAGGGCCGCCTGGTCACCATCACTTTCCACTCGTTAGAGGACACCATCGTTAAGCGGCACATCAACGGAAATGTCCAAGCCGGAGCCGCCAACGCCCTGCCTCTGAAATATTCCAGTCATTTTGCCATAGACGATCCAGAGGTGTTGGAAAGCTTGACTCAGTCCAATTGGATGCAGCTCCATCGCCATGTCATCGTGCCAGATGCCGAGGAGGTGGCCAAGAACACGCGCAGTCGTTCCGCCAAGCTGAGAGCAGCCGTCAAAATAAACTAAAAGCAATGTCAATAAATTCCGCCGGTCTAGTGTCCCCTTTCTAAATCTGTTGTACTCTGAATCTCTCTCCATACTCTCTATGTCGGGCTTGCTCCGCTTATCTGTCCAACCAATTGGCACCTACTGATAAGACGGGTTTATCTATTTACCGGAGTTTTTTGTGGTTCTCGTGCAGAATTTGTTTGGGCTCGAGGCAGTTTTTTTGTTTAGTTCGATTAGGAAATGGCTGTTAATTGTCAGGTAGGGGGAATGGGTGAGCTACAATGGGTTGGATTTTGGTTTTGTTCAGTAAAATTTTAAAATTGGAACTAAGGATTCCAAAAATTTTAAGCTTGCTCTGTTTGTAAAAAATTTAATGATTATATTGATCTTACTTTGACTTTTCCCTTTTGAAGTTTTATTGCTCTTTAATTGTAAACTCGAAGCGTGATTCCAGTAGATCTTTTGTACTTTCCCTTCAATACTTAAATTATTTAATAACTATAACTTATTTAAATATTTATTATTGTTTCAAATTATCTGTGACTTATTTATTCTTTTGTTATAAATTCTTATAAAAATCTATTTAAAATAATTTTACCATTTTATTTAATATTTTCTTTTCAAATTACTTCTTAATCATTACATTTTATTATCCTATTCCGCTATTATCTCCATGGTACAATGTATATTTTTATGATCTTGTTGAACTTTTGAGCACTGCTGCAAGTGCTCCCCATATCAGTAACATATTGATTTGATATGGAAATCACTTTTGCCAGCAATTTTCCACGATCGAGTACCCATGTATATGTACGAGTGTGTAGGTTTCCTCTTCCAACTTTCCGAACATTTTGCGGTTGTTTTCCTCGCAGAGATGGAGATCTTGTTGTGGCTCTTAGAGTCGCTGCTCGCATACGTCAGACGGTGTTATTTACGGTTGCCAATCGAAAGATGTGACCCGCGAGAAACCCGAAACCGATAATCTGTGGGAAGGCGGCTGATAAGGGAGCGGGATTAGCAGTCGGAGAGGGGCTGACCGGCGCACCTAGGCTATAGATACGAGTGCTCGACGGGCACTCCGCTCAGTTGCATTGCGCGATCCGAGTTGGCGTGGCTACTGAGGAGGAAGTGGCATTGGGTTTCCAGTTTGAAATACTTTACGGAGCTACGTTTACGTTTCAGCGGAGAGTGGATAGCAAAGCCGGCGGTCAAGATGAGCGAGGCCAAGATCATATCGGGCACGGCGGTGGCCAAGTGAGTGGTGCATCCAGAGATCCCAGTTATAGTATACTTAATATCCTCCCATTTCCATTGGCAGATCCATTCGCGAGGAACTGCAAAACGAGGTGACGGCTATGGGAAAGAACTCGGCGAACTTTGTGCCTGGACTAAGGATCGTTCAGGTGGGCGGACGCGAGGACTCTAACGTCTACATCCGCATGAAAATCAAGGCGGCCACCGAAATAGGCATCGAAGCCGTCCACGTAAAGCTGCCCCGATCCATCACCGAGGTGGAGCTGCTCGATAAGGTGAGTGGTATTATGCAACTACCTACTGACGGGAATAAAAATTGTTAAATTTGTTTTGCAGATCAACGAGCTGAACGATGATCCTCGCGTCCATGGCATTATTGTACAGATGCCCTTGGACTGCGATACCAGCATCGATTCTCATCGCATTACGGACGCCGTGTCCCCCGAGAAGGATGTCGACGGCCTGCATACGGTCAACGAGGGTCGCTTGGCCATCGGTGATCAGGGCGGTTTCCTGCCCTGCACGCCCTGGGGCTGCTTGGAGCTGATCCGCCGCAGCGGAGTGGAGATAGCCGGTGCCCGGGCTGTTGTCCTGGGCCGCAGCAAGATCGTGGGAACCCCCGCTGCCGAACTGCTCAAGTGGGCCAATGCCACGGTGACGGTGTGCCACTCGAAGACCCGCAACATTGACGAAATCACCCGAAGTGCAGACATCCTTGTGGTCGGCATTGGCGTGGCTGAGATGGTCAAGGGATCGTGGATCAAGCCCGGAGCCGTGGTCATTGATTGTGGCATCAATGTAAAGCCAGGTGAGAGCTGCGCTTTCCTTTCCTCTCTAGATAAGCCTTGAACATTTTCCTAATCCCTTTTTCGGCTCCCAAGCCTTTTCCTTGGATTTTTCAAAATATTTCCATTTGTTTTTACGGTTTCCGCCTAAAGCTTATCAATGGACTCGACCTCCCCGGGGTGGAACTCCTAACCCCCCGCTGAGATAAGAAATGATTTTGTTTTGAAACACTTTCGGTCCGAGACTTAGTTAGGGAACAGCTCTTGATGTAAACGAACCACCGAACTTGACACTGAGTATGACATTCCCAGACTAATCCCTTCCAACTCCTTGTAGACCCAACGAAATCTAGTGGCACACGGCTTGTGGGAGACGTGGACTACGAGGAAGCCAAGCTGGTGGCCGGATACATAACGCCAGTGCCCGGCGGCGTTGGACCCATGACAGTGGCCATGCTGATGAAGAACACCGTGCGATCGGCGGCCAGAGCTTTGGAGCGTCATTTAAGCACCCAGTGGACCCTGCAACCCCTGCCCATCCAGCCCCTTCGCCCCGTGCCCAGCGACATAGTGATTGCCCGTGCCCAAAAGCCCAAGGATATCGCTTGGCTGGCCAAAGAGATTGGCCTCGAGGCACGTGAGGTTTCTCTGTACGGCAGCAAGAAGGCCAAGATCTCGCTATCGGTGCTGGAGCGACTGGCGGATAAGGAGGCGGGCAACTACGTTGTGGTGGCCGGCATGACGCCTACACCATTGGGCGAGGGCAAGACCACCACGCTGATGGGCTTGGTTCAGGCCTTGGGAGCGCACAAGTTAAGGAACACCGTGGCAGCCCTTAGGCAACCTTCCCAGGGGCCCACGTTTGGCATCAAGGGCGGAGCCGCTGGAGGTGGCTATGCACAGGTGATACCCATGGAAGAGTTCAACCTTCATCTTACGGGCGATATCCATGCCGTGTCTGCAGCCAATAATTTGCTGGCTGCCCAGCTGGATACTCGCATCTTCCACGAGAATACCCAAAAGGATCAGGCCCTGTATGATCGATTGGTTCCCCGGGTCAAAGGAGTGCGGAAGTTCAGCGCCATCCAGCTGCGGCGTCTGCAGAAGTTGGGCATCACCAAAACGGACCCAGACTCGCTCTCCGCAGAGGAGTATGGTTCGTTCGCCCGCCTGGATATCGATCCAGAGACCATCATGTGGGAGCGTGTGGTCGACATCAACGATAGGTACCTGCGCAACATAACCGTTGGCCAATCGGCCACCGAGAAGGGATTCTCCAGGGAGACCCGCTTCTCCATCTCGGTAGCCAGTGAGATCATGGCCGTGCTGGCTCTATCCCGATGCCTGGAGGATATGAAGCAGCGCCTGGCCGATATGGTGGTGGCCTTTGACAAGGCGGGCAAGCCGGTTACAGCCGATGATCTGGGTGTAACAGGCGCCCTGGCCGTGCTCCTCAAGGACGCTCTGGAACCAAACCTCATGCAGTCGCTCGAGGGCACCCCTGTCCTCGTGCATGCCGGACCGTTCGCTAATATAGCCCACGGCTGCAACTCCATAATTGCCGACGAAATCGGCCTGAAGCTAGTGGGAAAGGATGGCTTCGTTTGCACAGAGGCTGGATTCGGTTCGGACATCGGCATGGAGAAGTTCTGCAACATCAAGTGCCGCACATCCGGACGCAAGCCCGACGCCATGGTGCTGGTGGCCACCGTGAGGGCCATCAAGATGCACGGAGGTGGAGCACCGGTCACTCCCGGCTCCCCCCTGAACAAGCAGTACACTGAAGAGAATCTAGAGCTGGTGCAGCAGGGTCTGCCCAATCTTCTGCAGCACATCTCCAATGGCAGAGCCTTCGGCATGCCCGTCGTGGTGAGCCTGAATGCCCACTCAGCGGACACGCCCGCGGAGCACGAGCTGATACGGAAGGCGGCGCTGGAAGCTGGCGCTTTTGCCGCTGTGGTCTCCACCCACTGGGCGGATGGTGGAGCTGGTGCCGTTGAGCTGGCCGATGCTGTGATCAAGGCCTGCGAGAAGGCCAACAACTTCCGACTGCTTTACGACCTGGATCTACCGCTGGTTGACAAGATGAACAAGATCGCTACCACAATGTACGGAGCTGGCAAGGTTGTCCTCACACCCGCAGCTGAGGAGAAGGTCAAGCGGCTGACCGAGGCGGTAGGTCAAGTGAATTCTCTGGAAATATTTTTGTGATTCATTTTTATTTCCTTTTGTCTGCTGCCCAGGGCTTTGGCAATCTTCCCATCTGCATGTCTAAGGTTTCAGGTTCATTGACGGGCGATGCCAAGATCAAGGGTGCCCCGAAAAATTTCTCCCTTAACGTGGAGGATGTGTACGTTTCCGCCGGTGCCGGATTTGTGGTTGCCATGTGCGGTGAGGTCACCAAAATGCCGGGTCTCCCCACTCGTCCGGCCATCTATGACATTGATCTAAATACGAAGACCGGAGAAATCGAGGGTCTGTTTTAGACCAAATAAGTACAGGACAAGGGTCAACGCTTCATTCCTGCTGACTCCAAAAACACTTGCATAACCACTTTTTAAATGTATACTTTTTAGCCTAACATCTGATCTAGGTTTTCTATTTAGATATACATATGTAAGTTGTAAAATGTATCGCCTACAACAGAAGTTTTATATTTCATTATTAACAGTGGTTTCTTTTATGAAAGTGTTTTTTTTTTTTTAAATATGCTTGAAGAAGATAGAATGGTCACTGATCTGAGTGAATTACTCACTCAAGCAAATATGGTGATGACTGAAGTTTCTTTCATGAAGCATACATTTATTCAGAGTTAATATGTATGTAGGTAAATATGGTGGAATTTGACTAGAAATGTGACAATTCTTGAAGATCTACTGGGGCGAACAGAGTCAGTCTTCATCACCCTTGCGTATGGCGGTCCTAATCTTAAGGTAATTGGCCACAACCAGTTCCACATTTGATGGGATAGCTTCCTTCGTCAACTCTTTCTCTGCACGCGAGACTACATTGGTGAGCAGCCCTCCGGATCGAAAGAACTGAATTATCCTGCTGCGCTTGACCCACTTGGAAATGCGTTGATAGCCGCAAGGCTTTACCACCTGGGCTATCTCGAAGAAGTTCTCATAACTCTTGTTCATCTTGCGCAGCTTGACCAAATTAATTTTCGGAATCTCTAAGTACGGTCGCCGAATTAATCGGTACGGATCGTATTGCTCCGAAAAGTTGGAGTAGCGCACAGAAGGCCAATTCAGGCTCAAAATTGTGTTGTACAGGTACTTGGGATGTCCCAGAATGCCGTGGGTGACATCGATCAAAGAGAGCTGCGATGCGGGCACAATGTATTCAAGTTCTATCTCAGCAATGCGAATGTCGGTGCCTCTGTACTTGCGCTTCCCTATCCACAGTATGGGCAGGTCCTCAGGAGGAACCAGCTTTAACTCCTGAACCAAAGGTGATTCCTGAGCACGATAGTTGACGTTCTTCTTGTTCCTGCCGTAGAGAAGACTGCGCTCCGTTCTTGAGAAGACGGGGTACTCATCTCGGGCAGGAACAAAGTGCTCGGAGCGGAACAGGCGATTCATTTCCATTTCGATGATGAAGTACGCTCGCCGATGCATGGATATCCATATTATTTGAATGAGAACGGCCAGGAATTTCTCGTGAAAAATCTTGTCCCGGATCGTGTCGGAGAGTTTGACCACCATATTCAGATGGTAGAACTTGGCCATGTTGCCCTTGTCTCCTATGATCTCACAGTAGTTGCGGGCCACCAGCATGCGATACTGGGACAAGTATACGGACAAGGTGCGCTTCATGTCACTGGTCTGCTCACTCTGCGTCTGGGCCAACTGACCCGAGACCTCATCGCGGCGAATCAGCACGAACTCAACAATGCGCAGATAGTACTCAAAGTATATAACAAGAGCTTGAATCAGTTGATTCACCTGCGGCTCGTGCATAAATTCAATGAATTTGAAAGTCAGAAACTCGGGTGGCATCATATAAAGGACGAGATCTATTATATCTTCAAGTATAACCGTATCACCGTCAAATGTGCTCTTGGCCCGCGCATACTCCTGACGGAAGATAAGCTCCTCTTCCTGGTCAATGGTTCGCAAAAACTTGTACCCGTTGGTGATGATGTATCGCTCCCTGGCATCTTCCAGATCGTTGTGCGGTTCGAAGTGGAGGCAATCTTTCTTCGAGTTCCACGACCACTTGCCGCTATAGTATTTGGGAACGTAGTTATCCACATGTATGCGCTTCATTGTGAGTGTGTTAAGAATTCAGGTAAATGTGGGTGTGCTATTGTAAATAATGTTTCGAGAGTTATTGTATGTTTACGCGACGAAGTGTAGGTCATTTATGTTTTTCCCATTTTATTGCAAGCTCAACCTATTCTGACATAAGATATCATGGTGTTGCGATGAAAAAATTTGTGGCATCAAAATTTTCCCTATACCCATAGCTAAATCCATTATATATATTTAAATGTATCTTACCAAGCTTACAACCATTGGAGCTAGACAATTAGAGCCGTGAGAAAATGCATTATAAACATTCTGGTATTCAAGGTGGAAACATCTGTTTACTCATTTTGTTTTACCAATTTGCCAGTCCGTGCAAGAAACATAACTAGTTACAGAAGTTACACTTACAAGAAATCTATATATTTATATAGAGTATACAGATGTAATAAAGTAGCAGAAATAAAATGTCAAAGTTAGCGACGAGCAGCAACACTTTTGCGCGTAAAAACACTGCCCCTGGCCGGAGCACGCGCAAAAACACTGCCCCTGGTTGTAGAACGCGAAAAAAGACTGCCCCTTGCCGTTGAACGCGAATAAACACTTCCCGTAGTGCTATTTACATCGTCAAATTTACCATCATCTTTCCGAATTTTACCCATTATCTTAAAGTAATTGGACACAATCTCGTCGACCCTTGGTCCCCTGGATTCGTCAGCCAATTCCTTTTCGCAGCGCGAGATCACGTTGGTGAGCAGGCCTCCGGATCGGTATATCTTGATGTGCATTTTTCGCCTTAACCACTTGCATATATGAAAATGACTGCAGGGCTCGAACACATTTAGAAGATCGTAGAATTGCTCGTAGTTCTTAGTCATCTTGCGCATTTTGAGCTCATCCAATTTGGGGACTTTTAGATAAGGTTGTCTGATGATTTGGTATGGATCGAACTCTTCTGAAAAGTTTGCGTAGCGCACAGAAGGCCAATCCAGGTAGAGAAGGGTATTATACAGGTGCTTGGGATGCCCCAGAATACCATGGGCTACATCGATCAAGCAGAGCTGGGGTCCGGGCACAATGTACTCCAGTTCCATCTCAGCAATGCGAATGTCGGTGCCTCTGTACTTGCGCTTTCCTATCCACAGTATGGGCAGGTCCTCAGGAGGAACCAGCTTTAACTCCTGGATCAAAGGCGATTCCTGAGAACGATAATTGACGTTCTTCTTGTACCTGCCGTAGAGAAGACTGCGCTCCGTTAACGAGAAAATGGGATACCCGTCGCGGGCAGGAACAAAGTGCTCGGAGCGAAACAGGCGATTCATCTCCATTTCGATGACAAAGTACGCCCGGCGATACATGCAAATCCATACTATTTGGATGGCAACGGCCAGGAATTTCTCGTGAAAGAACTTATCTCCGATGGTGTCGGAGTATTTGACAACCATGTTCAGATGGTAGAACTTGGCCATGTTGTCTTTGTCTCCTATGATCTCACAGTAGTTGCGGGCCACCAGCATGCGATACTGTGACAAGTATACGGAAAAGGTGCGCTTCATGTCACTGGTCTGCTCACTCTGCGTCTGGGCCATCTGGCCTGCTATCTCATCGCGGCGAATCAGCACAAACTCGACCAAGCGCAGGAAGTACTCGAAGTATATAACTAGGGAGTGCAACAGCTCGTGCACCTGCGGCTCGTGTAGGAATTCAATGAGCTTGTACGATAGAAACTCATCTGGCATCATGAAGAGAACTAGATCACGTATATCCGCCAGGTCAACGATGTCGGCGGCGAAGCTGCTTTTGGGACGCACAAACTCCTGCCGAAATATGAGCTCCTCCTCCTGGTCGATGGTTCGCAAAAACTTGTACCCGTTGGTGGTGATAAACCGCTCCCTGGCGTTTTCTAGATCGTTGTGCGGCTCGAAGTGGAGGCGGTCCCTTTTTGAATCCCATGACCAGCGGCCGCTTTTGTACTTGGGCGCATAGTTATCTTTATGGATGCGTTTCATTACGATTTGTATGGGAGTACGCGTATATAATAGTTTTATATGGAGTATATAAATGTTTTATGAATTGTTTAGTAGTTCGGGCTCTGGAAAATATATGTATATGAGTATGCTAGGGGGAAAAGGTTGAGATTTGACAGTAATTTAGGAGCTATACTGGAGTCATAGTTAAAATTTTTTTTTTTAAGGCTTTGAAAGACAAGAGCCAACAATACAGGGAGCGAGTAGAAGGCCAGCAAGTAAACTGCGAATGGAAGAGGGGAAATCGACGAGTGACTGCAACAATGAGCAAGCTATTAACGATCAATCGGATCAATCTACAGGACGTCTAGAGAACGACGAACAACTTTCAAGACGACGTCAGGATCAGAAGGGCGAGCAATTGTCGATAGAAGAGGAATGGGACTTAGCTGAAAGATGCAAACAACGAATATATTTTACTATACTTATATTTATATTTATATTAAGTTGTATTTTAAACACAGACATTTGCAATCATTTAACTAATAAAAGACCCTCAAAGATGAGAGCAATAAAAGGAAGGATTTAAACCAAGAATCTGCTACGTCAATACCAAAAGATTCGTCCAAAGGACCCTTGTTTTATAAAAATTATAAAAAGAGCCGCACTCCACGAGAACTGTATCAGCTTTCAGTTTTGAAAATAACTAAGTCCATCTCCGTCTAATTTCGCATCATCTTTGCGTATTTTACCCATTATCTCTAAGTAATTGGACACAATCTGATCGACACTTGGCCCAGTGGATTCGTCAGCCAATTCCTTTTCGCAGCGCGAGATCACGTTGGTGAACAGGCCTCCAGATCGGTATTTCTTAATGTGCATTTTTCGCCTTAACCACTTGCATATATGAAAATGACTGCAGGGCTCGTACACATTCTTAAGTTCGTAGAATTGCTTGTAGTTCTTACTCATCTTTCGCACTTTTAACTCATCGAGTTTGGGAACCTGTAGATTAGGTTGTCTGAAAATGCGGTATGGATCGAACTCTTCTGAAAAGTTTGAGTAGCGCACAGAAGGCCAATCGAGGTGAAGAAGGGTGTTATACAGGAGCTTGGGATGTCCCAGAATACCATGGGCTACATCGATCAAGCAGAGCTGGGGTCCGGGCACAATGTACTCCAGCTCTATCTCAGCAATGCGAATGTCGGTGCCTCTGTACTTTCGCTTCCCTATCCAAAGTATGGGCATGTCCTCCGGAGGAACGATCTTTAACTCCTGAACCAAAGGTGATTCCTGAGAACGATAGTTGACGTTCTTCTTGTTCCTGCCGTAGAGGAAAGTGCGTTCCGTTTTCGTGAACACGGGATACTTGTCGCGGGCAGGAACGAAGTGCTCGGAGCGAAACAGGCGATTCATCTCCATTTCGATGACAAAGTACGCCCGGCGATACATGCTTATCCATACTATTTGGATGGCAACGGCCAGGAATTTCTCGTGAAACAGCTTGTCCCCGATTGTGTTGGAGATTTTGTCGACCATGTTCAGATGGTAGAACTTGGCCATGTCTCCCTTGTCTCCCAAGATCTCGCAGTAGTTGCGGGCCACAAGCATGCGATACTGGGACAAGTATACGGACAAGGTGCGCTTCATGTCACTGGTCTGCTCACTTTGCGTCTGACCCATCTGGCTCGAGATCTCATCGCGGCGAATCAGCACAAACTCAACCATGCGCAGGAAGTACTCGAAGTATATAACAAGGGAGTGGATCAGTTCATTCACTTGTGGTTGGTGGATAAATTCAATGAACTTGTACGATAGAAACTCATCTGGCATCATGAAGAGAACTAGATCACGTATATCCGGCAGGTCCACGGTGTCGGCGGCGAAGCTGCCTTTGGGACGCACAAACTCCTGCCGAAAGATGAGCTCCTCCTCCTGGTCGATGGTTTTCAAAAACTTGTACCCGTTGGTTATGATGTATCGCTCCCTGGCATCTTCCAGATCGTTGTGCGGCTCGAAGTGGAGGCAATCTTTTTCCGAATCCCATGACCATTTGCCGCTTTTGTACTTGGGCGCATAGTTATCCTTATGAATGCGGTTCATTACAATTAGTAAAAAAATTGATTTATCTACGGTAATATAAAGGTTATAAAAATAAAAATTGTCCAGTAGTTTGGGCTCTGGAAAATGTATGTATATGTTAGGGCAAATCTTTGAGATATGGACTTTTAAAAATCTGACAGAAAATTAGTAGCTATAGCACAGGGGTCAAAGGATTTCAACTTATTTTAGTGCATAGGGAGAGTCTGCATTCCTAGTAGACGAGCCAACAACATGGGGTGCGAGTTAAAGGATAGAAGAGCGAACTATTGTCAATAGACGAAGAATGGGACTTAGCTGAAAGCTTTAAACAACGTCTGGATATATTCATATCAAAATAAGAATAAGAGCAGTACATAGAAGTATTTGAACCAAGAACCTTCTACAAATATACCAAAGAATTTGTCCAAAGAACTCTTGTTTTATAATTACAAAAAGAGCTTTACTCCCCGAGAACTGTGTAGCATTATCCTTACTGTCAGTGTTCAGTTTTGAAATAACAGGTGTTTTTTAAACAAACACCTGGCGAGCTGGCGTCCGGTCCGCTTTGTGTGGTAACTCTGAGCCAGAATGTTTCGGCGCAACATTGCCCATCCGGTCATTCGGCAGTTTATTCTGCGCACCGCAGTTCTTAATCATCTGGGCAAATGTCTGCAGAAGCAATGGAACGACTGGAGTCGACTGAACGCCCAGCTCACCAAAAACAGATGCCTAAAGGACAGGGAGCTTATGGGTGATGAGCCCAGGCAGAAGCTCGCCCAGTTACAGTCGATTGCGGCCGCCTCGTATCGCCTCTTGCAGCGGGAGTACAACGAACTCCTGAACTACATAATGGACAAACGCGATCTATGGGATAGTCCGGAGTACTTCAAGGCCAAGACGGCGCTAGGGACGGCTAACCACAACCTGCGGAGGTTTGTACCCAAAATACGGATGGACTGAAAGGACACTTGTCAACGGCAGATACGACTTCCATTCCATAAATATATATATGTATATATATGTACATACAGAACAACAGATCCAACAGCGGCTTAACTATTTGTAGAAGGGAATCTCAACGCGGCCGGACTTTGTGTTGACCGCCTCCCAGCAGGTGCAGGCGAAGGTGGAGCGATCCATGTGGTCGGTGTAGAGCTTTCCATCCAGGTGATCCATCTCGTGCTGGGCAATTCTGGCATTCCAGCCGCTCAGCTCTAGTTCGCTTTGTGCTCCGCTTTGGCTCAGTCCAGTAAGCTTTACCCCCTCGAATCGCTCCACCTCTGCGGAGAATCCTCGCACACTCATACAGCCCTCGGGATGCTTTAGTTTCGTGTAGTTGGTCACAGTCAGTACGGGATTGATGAAGACCTGGGAAGGATTATGTTTAGATATATTGTGTTCTTTTCAGAGTTTCGTCCTCCAGCTCACTGTCAGTGGCAGCTCGGACATCTGACGGGACTGGTACACCGTTTCCGGGAGCGTTTTTCTGATTCCCCCCTTAAACTCCATGGCTATGATCCTGAGAGAAACTCCGATCTGGGGCGCCGCAATGCCCACACAATCGAACTTCCTAAGCACCTTGACCATTTGCTCCACTATCGCCTCAATTTCAGGCCCGCCTATGTGTTCCTGTGGCACCAAGGGAGCCTGTTGCCGCAACACCGGGTCTCCGATTTGGGTGAAGTGATTGTATGGCGGCAGGTTTGTCCGCTCCGTCGTCCACAGCTGCTGGTACCACTTCCGAAAGGATTGGCTGGATGCAGGACTCGTGCCCAGACATCGTCGGCTTATCAGAATCGATTTGCACAGCTTTATCTGGTGTTTCAGCAGCATTTTGTGTTATGTTTGGTTTTTAACCCTTATTTTTTAAGAACAGCTGACCGACCGGCAGACGATAGCGATAGGCAATCGCATATCGATATCAAGCGTTTGAGTTTGGCGCGTTCCGTTAACCTCAGAAAATTAATAAACTTAATTTAAAATTAAAAATAAAACAAAATTAAAATTATAACAATTTCTAGAAAGTATAAAATTTTTATTTATTTAAAAACGCAAAGAAAATTTGTTTATTTCGTTTTAAAACACAAAGCAAAACGGACAATTTAAATACATGGGTTAAAGTTCAATTAAAATCTTAAGCTACTGCAGAGGGGCCTTCTCCATTTCCTCCTGAGAGCTCCAAGAGTTTACTTGTGGAACCAAATGGCGGAGCGACCCTCGGCCGCGTTAATTTGCTCCCAGCTGACGCAGGTGAAGGTGGACACATCCATTCGGTCCACATAGATAGTCCCATTCAGGTGATCCATCTCGTGCTGGGCTATACGCGCACTCCATCCCTCGAGTTCCATCTCGGAGGGGGTGCCCAGCTTGCCGATGCCCCGGATCCGGACCTTATCGTACCGCTCCACTTGAGCGGAATAACCCCGCACGCTCATACAGCCTTCGAGATGCTTGTTTACCTGGCTGCTGATTATCTCCAGCTCGGGATTAACGAATACCTGCAAGCATTTAATTTATGGTGAGAAAAACTAACTAGAGATAATGTGTTGCACTTGGAAAATAATTACAGTGTCAAAGAAGCTACTAAAAATAAGATTTCTAGGCACGTTCTACAACATAAGCTTCCATTTTACTTGCCTAATTTGTAAGCATTTTTATAGTTAAAGCTCACTTACCGCCAGGGGCAGTGTGGCCATCTTGCGCTCCTCGTAAATCTCCGGCTTATATTGATCCTTTTTGCCCTCGCGGAACTCCATGACGATAATGCGCAGCGGTATTCCCACTTGGGGCGCTGCCACGCCCACGCAATCGTAGTGACGTAACACCTTCACCATACGATCCACAATCTGATCGATCTCCAGGCTGTCGATTTCTTCCGGAGCAACTTCCTCGGCAACCTGGCGCAGAACGGGATCGCCTATCTGGGTGAAATAATTGTACGGAGGAGTGGCCATGATTCCGGTCGCAAGATGAGTCTCTT
The DNA here is from genome assembly GCA_008042675.1 of Drosophila seguyi. NCBI lineage: Eukaryota > Metazoa > Arthropoda > Insecta > Diptera > Drosophilidae > Drosophila > Drosophila seguyi. The sequence goes on along the minus strand of VNJU01004705.1, from coordinate 19,210 downwards.
AACTGAATAACGTTGCTCGATCAACTGGCTGGGAACTGCATTCTAGGTGAGAAGATTTTGGTCCGATAACCTTATCTTTGGAACAGCTGATTCGGATTTTGTTTCACAGTATGAACGATAGGTATGCGTTCCAGAAACTGATTAAAACATTTCCAACGGGAACATTATTCAAGTTATTTTTGAAAGAAAAGTGAACAGTCGAATTTTAGTTTTAATTGCTCAATGTTTTTATTGCCAAAGTACTGCGGCATTCGGTTAACAATAATTTTGAAGTCTTTCCTACTGGAAGTTCCAAAAACCTAGTCGAAGTAGTACTCGAGCTGTCCTTTTCCCTGCCTCTGTTGAACAATGCTTCCGACGCGTGAAGACGTAATGCTGACCAGATCGTCTTCGAAGGGCGATCCCTTGCGCAGCCTATACTTAACCTTGAAATAGTTGGCGATGATTTGGTCCACCCTTGGACCAGGCGACGTATCGTTCATCTCCTTTTCGCATCTGGACTCGACGTTGGTGAGCAGCAATCCGCCGGAACGGTAGAACTGGATGAGGTTGTCCCGGTTGAGCCACTTTTGTAGAAGTGCCAGGCTGTGAGGCTCGTAGATGCGGTACACCTTGAAGAAGTGCTCGTAGTGCTTGCTCATCTTTCGCATCTTGAGCGCATCAATTTTTGGAATCTTCAAGTACGGCTGTCGGACGATATGGTACGGATCGTACTGAAGGGAGAAGTTCGAGTAGCGGACGGTGGGCCAGTCTAGATCCAGGATAGTATTGTACAGGGCCTGCAGGAGGGAATGCATGGAAAGGTTAGGGATCGATAATTGCAGGCATCACTATAACGGTACATGCCTTGGGATGCCCCAGGATACCATGAGCCATATCGATCATACGCAGCTGTGGCCCGGGGACAATGTACTCCAGCTCGAGCTCTGCTATGCGGATATCGGTGCCGCGGTACTTGCGTTCCCCGATCCACAGAATGGGCATGTCCTCCTCGGACACGTGCGCCAACTCCTGTATTAGCGGCGATACCTGGGTGCGGTAGTTCACAATCTTGTTGTTCCTTCCGTAGAGCAGGCTCCTTTCCGCCGGTGTGAACTTAAGGTACTCCGGCCGGGACATTACAAAGTGGTCGGATCGGAAGAGACGATTTATCTCCAACTCGATCACGTAATAGGCCCGGCGATGCATGGAGATCCAGACTATTTGGATGAGAACGGCCAGGAACTGCTCGTAGAAGATCTTGTCGCGAGCCATGTCCGAAATGTTCACGATCTCCTTAAGATGGTAATATTCGGCCATATCGCCCTCGCCCTTCATAATTACACTGTAGTTACGGGCCACCAGGATCCTGTACTGGCTGAGGTAGGTGGAGAAGGTCTTCTTCATCTCGATGGTCTGCTCGCTCTGGATCTGGCCAGCCAGTTCATCGCGTCGTATCAGGACGAACTCCACCATGCACAGGAAGTACTCAAAGTAGATGATGAGAGCGTGTATAAGCCGATGGACTGGCGGGCGGTGCATGAACTCCAGAAAGCGGTGCGTGAGCAATTCGCTCGGCATCAGAAAGAGCACCAAGTCCCGGATGTCATTAATGACCACCGTGTCGGAGTCATAGGTGCTGTTATCGCGGATGTAGGCCTGCCGGAAGATAAGCTCCTCCTCCTGGTCGACGGTGCGCAGGAACTTGTAGCCATTGGTGATGATATACCGCTCCCTGGCGTCCTCGAGATCATTGTGCGGTTGGAACTTGAGGCTGTCCTTCTCCGCGTCCCAGGACCACTTGCCGCTGTAGTACTTGGGCGTGTAGTTGTCCACATGGACCCGCTTCATGGTTTCGTGTTCGTTTTTTTTTTTTTTGTATTTTTTATTAAATAGGTATTGTGTTTTGTTTATGTTATGTATTTTATATTGGCTGTTGAGTGTGAACGACTTTTAGTGTACTGAAATTTAGTTTCAAATTTGGAAATAGCATGACAAAAAAATAAATTATTGAAAAGGTTGCTTCAAGTTTATCCATAAGCCCGACATTTATTTTACAATTAAAACCATTCATTTCCAAGCAAAGCTTTATAATATAAAAATATAATCAATGCTGTCCCAAAAAACAGTCAAAAGTTCTATGACTAAGCCCGGCTTGGCGGTAGAATATCAACAGAACTGCAGAGCTTTTTATTGTTTACGGAAAGCGGATTTCCATTGGCGCGCTTTTCCTATATCGGCCTGTTGCCTCTTGAATCGCGTTGCCCCAGGTAACTGACCAGGCACTAAGCGGCCCAAACAGAGAGCGCGTTCTAACAATGTCACTAGACAGGTGAACCACCACCGCCGCCGTAGCGCCCTGAGTGTGCTTCTGGATTACAATGGAGCGTTTAGTTCCCGGTGGACGTTCGACGGTGACAGTTGGTATATGTATATGCTAGTTGAAAAAGGCCAAAATAAAACCCCATTTAGGGAAGAGAAATGCGGGGCAAAGTGAAAGCCCCAGCAAGTGACAAAAATCGCTCATAAATAATCCAGTGAAAATGAAAGCAATCCGCAGAGTTCTGGTGATTTTCATATTTTTGGGCCTTCAAGGCAATTCCAGAGCTTCGCAAAAGCCGCAGCCCGGCCAGCCGCTTATACAATTAAGTCACGGTAAGTTGAGCATCCAGCGAGTGAAATTTATTTGTATTAAAAAAAATTATATACTGGGTTCCGATGTGGGAGCCAAGTGTTTTGACCTTTAACGCTTCCCTTGGCTTACGCATTATTATGTGGAATTTTGTGGTCACAATCCGGGCCAGTGAGTACATAAGGAATTCATCAACAAAAATTTGGAACAATCAATATGAGTTAATTGCGAAACCCAGAACTGACCCAAGTGATTCGAGCTGCCAAATCAAGGCAGGTGTACAGAGCAGTCAGGTTAATTGCATGGCCAACACGCAAGCAAATTGTCAAGTTCCTGTTTTCCTTTATATTTTTTGGGTCCCCGCTAATCGATAAAGTTATTCTATTGTTGTCTTTGTGGGGATGGGGGCTAACCGATTCGAATGCAGCAAAAACCACTCAAAAGTCAAGCATAATTTCTGCGGCGGCACAACTGCATTGACTGCGGGAAATATATGTTGCCATTAGAGGAATTGATCAAACAAACTCGGAACTGGGAACTTGGCAATCGGAAATCGAGGGGTAACCAAAAATCAAAAGGCAGTAAAGTAAATAAAAATTTATAGCAGAAGCCCCTTATCATCATGATCTTGGACTCTAGTTGGAGTTTTCTACATTCCCTTAGAACTATATATTTAAACCCTTACTCTCCATTTATAAGTTTATAAACTCAATTGTTAATATCAGAAACTACTTCCGCCTTGTTGATTTTCTATGGAAACGGGGTGAAAGTTCAAGAAACTTGCCTGGGAATAATACTTAGAATGACGTGACACTTTTCAGACAACACCGATGATGATTATCCAGAAATTAAGGACGAAATTCATTTGGAGGACTTCTTTTGGACCGGCTCGGGGGATGGTCCGCCCGATTTCCTCAAGAAAGTACACACGGGCATAACCAAGGGCAAGGATGTCATTGTCAAGACGGAGACGGTGGTAGCCACGGTATACGTGGATGGGAATAATGTAAGTTGGACTTGACTGTGCCCTAAATAAGCCGGCTCCTTAATTGCGATTGATATCTAGGAAATTGACATTCCCATTTGCATTGACTGCAAACCGGACGATGGGGGCGGCACCTGGGACATGGGTGGAGGTCCTGGGATGCCACCTCTCAACTACTCGGCCACAGATCGTCGTTACTGGCTGCTTACAGTTATGTCTGGCTTTTACACGGCTAAGGATAGTCCCACGCTCGAGGAGAAGCTGGCGTCTCTGTACCGTTTAGCCTTCACCAGGTAAAGGTGCTTTGAAATTGGCGTTATATATGATATTAAAATATATATTAATAACAGACAACAGACCCGTCACCTGGGCATAAATGGAGCCCAGCAAATCGAGGGTGTTAATGTGCCAGCACCCCGGGAACGTCGCAAGTCCCTCAGTAGTCCCACAAAGAGACCCGAAACTACGACGGGGTCTCCAGCTGATGATGTGGAAATACTGGACATGCAGGAGGAAGACGATGAGCACTACATCAAGAACGTGAAAAGTCTAGGCGAAGACACTGAATGGACTAACTCCGAGGAGCAGCCAGACCAGGAGGAGGAGTCTCCAGAGGTAGCCTCCATTGGGGTCATCACTCCAACACCACCGACAGGCAGCACTGAAACAACGATGGATTATGCCGCATACGTTACCCTGATCCCATGGGAGCTTTTACAGCAGAATGGGGAATCGGAAAAGTTGCGGGAAATGCACGAGTCCTTGTTGACTAAGCAACCGCTGGTCCTGCAACAACAGCAAGAACTACTGGAACAGAAGCATAAACAGGAGCAGAACCAACAACAACAACAACAGCAACCTCTTTTTAGGGACGAGCACGTCAGAGTTGTCATACACAACCTAACGCAAATTAGCGAGGCGGATGTGCAAAAGTGGAGCACGAACACGCAGGCGGAGGGGCTCGGCGCCACGGAGGACATCAACCACGTCAACATCAAATTGTAAGTACCTCACAACTTTCCGATTGTGTTTATTATTCTGCGAATTCGATTTTGGTTATTGAGCGTTTTGTACACTTTAAGCAACATCTATGAGGTTTTTTTGAGGTATTTCTTGGAAAGTATATATTTTAGGAGTTCATATAAAAGATATTTTCAGAATTTTACATATTATTTTTTTATTACACTTAGTATACTTTTAATGTATATTTTAACTTTACAATTAAAGCGTATTTGAGAGGCATAATAACTTCCACCTCACTTATCACTTGCTACTTAATGGTTAGATACATTCATTCAAATGAACCGAAAAGGCGTTTTAAATTTCCCCTACGGTCCTAAATTGAAATTATAGGTATCTATTTTTTTAAACAAAATAATACTTTAAGTTACTAAAAATAAAAATTTTCTTGTATATTTACTTTTTCCAGCAGCAATGACAGACCCATAGCCAACCAAACGGAGCTCATCTATACCGTCTTGGTAAATGGCCGTCCCGTTTTGGCCACCACAGCAGCCAAGGACATGGAGTTGGTCAGTGAAGATGAGGCGGTCAAGACGTTTGGACAGGCGGTATACATGAAATCGGAACGTAAGCGGGAACAAGATTATTTCTATGGAATATATATATATTCAAAATATTCTACTTCATAGCCTACATACGCGAACCCACGGCTACGGCTTTGGCACCGGTTCCACGCAGTGGACAGGCTGGTTTCTTTAATTCAGTGAAAAATAATGTGGCCTTGGTGGTCATCAGCTCCTTGGCCATCCTCCTGCTAATGCTACTCCTTGTGGCTGTCCTACTTCTTGGACGAACACGAGCTCGTCAAAGGGAACTCAGTGCGGTCAACAGGTGAGTGGTTGAAATTGGTACCTAAGAAGGAGATCCCAAACCTCTTCAATTTAGTTCCTTAATTTATATATTCAGTTTTGATCAGACTAATTAATTTTAAAGGTTAATTTACAGGAACTCCTCCCGCAACGAACTGCTCTCCGAGGGTCAATCGATCCGACCCACAACGAGTGAAAGGACCGAAGGAGAACCAAGCCCGGATCGCCGCTCCCGGGAAGTTGGTGTACGCAACTATTCGTACGAGCGGGAGCCACGCATCAGTTTTCCAGCTCCGCCGGTGGAGACCCGATCCCGTCGCCGCGACTCCGTTTCCTCCTCGACGGACAACACCTCCGACTCCTCGGTTTACTGTCCGATTAACCCGCCGAGTGCCGATGTCCAGCGAATTCTGGACGACAAGGCGGCTCGCTTGTTCGATGGCCACAAGAGGCGGCATCAGTACGATCGTGCCGAGGGACACGAGGAAACGGTGTACACCTCGGTGGTTTCCGAAAAGAAGGGTGACAAGTCCAGGCACAAGTCGAGGAGACGTTATCTCAATGAGAACCGCGTGGGTTCCCTGGAGACGAGCCCCGTCCAGGGATCGCTGGCCGGTCACTCCTCCACTGAGGAGGTGGAGTCACCGGAGGTGCAGCGCCGCAGCTACGAGAACTTCCAGAGGAACGAGGCCTACAATCCGCACAACAACTACCACAGGAACAAGCTCTTGACCCAGAAGGCCGGTAGTCGAGTCGTCTCCGCGGAGGCCATCAACAAGGAGATCGTTGGGAACATGTCGCCGGATACTGCCAGCGTGGGCTCCTTCCTTTCAATGGCCTCCGTGAGGGCCTTCCCGAAGAGCGCTCTGCCGGAGCCACTGAACCGAGTTCTGGATCCCGTATTTGTGACCTACTATGACAATGTGAATGCAGTGGCGCCACACAACTCCACGCGGTCGCTGAGGACTCTCTCCCAAAAGGGATCCAAGGACTCTACCATTGCGACGATAGCCAGCTTCCCCAGTCCCAAGGCACCGCGCACTGTGCGCTCAGCCTCGCACAGCGATAATCCGGATCCCGGCGTGGTCGGACCCGTCGTCTGGGAGCGGCACAAGAAGAAGCAGAGCCAGGGTGAGCCGGGTGGCGGGAAAGCAAATCCCAGTCCCAGTCAAAGTAACAACAGGGACGACGGCGCCGCCGCCGATGAAGACGATGCCGACGTGCGATTCGGGGCCAAGTCGCGTTACTAGGACAACCCGTAGTCGTTGATTAACTAACTGTTATTGCTTGCACACACCAAACCCGTAACTAACAACGTAGCTAATAGCGATTGCGACCCATGTTACCTCTCCACCACCTGTAGTCCCTCGCCAACTCGGTAAAGTCCGCTCCCCAACACCGTACTCAACCTCTCTCTCGAATCGATCTTCCCCAGAGGCCCTGACCTATGCGGACTACCACGCGAGTCCGCTGCACAATCCCTCGGCCATCCGCAACCATTATGAGGGGCTCCTTGAGGGCGCACTACAGATGTACTCCAGCCAGGACGACATCCCCATGCCGCTGCCCACGCAGAATTTCACCAATAGCCGGCGGGCCACGAAGCGCGAGCATAGGGGCTCCTCCGCAGGACTGCCCAGGTAGGAGAGTGATATCAACAAACAGAAAAAAGGAATAAAATATATTTTTTACTATTCCAGCTTCCATCCAGAATCCAGCAACAGAATCACTTTAGATCGCCCGGCCACTGCCCAGCCGGAGAAGACCACCAAGTCGGCGCACTCCACGCAGCCTCCATCGCCGACTTACAGCGCCTGGGGCGGCGGTAGCATGTATAGCTCCCACTCCACCCTGAACCGGCCCCTGAGCGCTGGTCCCATCCACCGGGTGGAGAACCGACTGGATGTATCCGGTGAGGCAGCATCGGGCACGGGAACAGCGCCCCTTATAGAGGCCATACAGAGCGAGCTGCGAAAGTTCAAGCGGCAGCAACAGCAGGAGTAGCTCCTGCAATAAACGTTTTTTAATTTGTCATGTCAATGGAGTGTCATCCACAACAGCATATCTGTACCAAAAATGTTTGCAATTCATTTAGAATAAATTTTTCTTAATACCAAAATGGGATTCTATAAGGTGCTTTATAGTTTTAAATATAATTGAACCAAAACACATTCAAAGTCCTACTTGCATAGAGTATTCCCAGGTAAATACGATTTAAATAAGGGTTAATTTTTTAACATTAACAAGTAAGTAAGAAATCCATTGTGCAGGTTAGGTTACTTGTTTTATTATATATATTTATTTACACAATATTCGATTGCCAGTAGTAGTACAACACACAAAGACATTAAATACAAGCTCTCACCAGCCCTTGATTCATTATTATTTTTTATATATTTGACCGAAAAACATATTTACTTTTCTTGTATACCCATTACAATATTCAATCAGAAGCTTTCTCTTGCATATCAAAATTAATTACTACGCTGTGTCTTTGATCGGAGTGGAGTTCGAGTGGGAGTGAGCCTAGTTGAGTTCCTTTTGTCCCTTGGCATAGGCGTTGGCGTCCACACTGCGCTTGCCGAGCCGAGGGCCGAACCATAGGCCCGAGGAGGCGCTGGGTCCCGTTCGCTTGTCCAGCACCTGTTGCAGGGCTAGGAGGTGGGCCCACTTGCGCAGGTCGGCTTCGCCGCCGCGGCCCACGCGCGGAAATGCCACCAGACCGCTGGCCCGCTTCTGGAAATCAGCCTCTGGAAAATGGTAGGTCCCCATGCATTTAGCCGAAAATGATGACCACAACTCCGGCTAACGACTCACCGTTATAGTCCTCCGGGGAGGCATCGCCGTAAATGCCGTCGAGGACAGCGGCGTCCAGTCCGTCGCGCAGACTGTTGGCCAGACTGGGATCTCCGCGGCCGACGCGCGGAAAGGCATATAGCCCCATGTTGGCACCGCGCCGGTTCTTGTCGTGCTCCATTTCTAAATATATGGATATGTCACGAATTAATTAAATAAATAAATAAAATTTAAAGCATTGGTTCTAAATAAGGTGAAGGAAGAAAATCATGCTGAGATAAAATAGTACACTTTTTTTATAATTTGAAAAAAGTACGTGAAAAAATGTTTCAAGACAGTTGAAGAGTAAAAATTTAAAAATGTTTTTAGGCGCTATAAAATATTCCTAATAGACTTCAATGGAATTTTTTTATATATAAGAATGAATTAATTAAAGTCATAACAAATATTGCAGAGAATATTAAATATATATAAAATATATAATATATTAAAAAATTATTTTGTATAATGCGAAATAGAGGGAACAATGGAAAGGGGCACAAAAGTTTACCTTTATCTTTCAAAGGGGCTGCAAATTATGAGTAAAAATAAAATCAGAAATCACTTTATGAGCTTGAAATATATATGGGCTACAATTTTTAAATTCACAACACAAAATTTATTCAATATTCAATTCAATATTTACTACTATCTTTAACTCTCAAAATTCAAATATTAAATATATTAACGAGCCAGTTGAAATCACTTTTCAGCATAAGTCACTTACCTGCCACACTGAATTCTGCAATTAGGACGGAAACTAGGATTGCGTTGACCAAGCTGGACATACTCCGCATAGATTTCATTTTTAAATGCAAACTTTTTAAAATTTCACACTACTTTAAGGCTTAAAATGCGTCCGTCCTTCGCTCTGATGATTCTCTCGGAACGGTCACTCGAGTTCTGATTGTGCCGGTCGAAGACCAGGCTCTTTTATAGGCCAGAAAAAGCGTCGGAGAGACAACCAAATAAATTGCTTCAGGGACAACGGGGCGGCTGATGAATGTAGCCGGCACTGTGGGATGCAAATAGATGTTGCTAGCAACAGGTGGCCCCCCACACTGGCAACATGTTGCGGCAGTATGTTTCAGGTTCGTTTATTGCTCACACAGACTTTGGACCTTAAACGCTAACGTAACTATGCTAATCCGTGCGGAGGAGCCGCCCTACAGCCATCCGGAGATCATGCGACCCGTGACCGTGGACTTTCCGCGCTCTCCGCCAGCTGCGGCGCTGCTCTGGCCCACCTTGATCGCCGGCTTTAGTGGAGCAGCGGCTGGTTTCTTATCCTTGTCGTCTCCTGGCTTTTTGTCCTTGTCATCTCCTGGCTTTTTGTCCTTGTCATCTCCTGGCTTCTTATCCTTGTCATCTCCAGGCTTCTTTTCCTTGTCATCGCCTGACTTCTTGTCTTTGTCATCCCCCGGTTTCTTGTCCTTACTATCCCCCGGTTTCTTGTCCTTATCCTCCCCAGATTTCTTGTCCTTATCATCACCTGGCTTCTTATCCTTGTCGTCGCCTGGCTTCTTGTCCTTGTCGTCGCCAGGTTTCTTGGCATCCTGACCGTTCTTCTTGTCATCCGGCTTGCCAGCTCCGTTGGTGGCTTTTGTTCCCTCGGGAGCAGCTCCCTTGGCCCCTGGCTTCAGATCGGATTCAGGCTTGGCACCCGCTGGAGCCGAGGGAGCGGCACTCTTGGCAGCTCCATTGGTGCCTGCGGGCTTGGAGCTGTCTGTCTTGGAGGACTCCTCCTTCTTGACAGCTGCCTCGGGCTTTGCAGGTTCACCGGACTTTGGAGCTGACGGCTTGGTGTCTGCGGGCTTGGAGGGAGGAGCCGGAGCACTTGGCTTTTGCTGATCAGTTGACTTGGCGCCATTACCATTTGTAGCCGTCTGGGGCTTGGGCGCACCGCCTCCGGGAGGTGGCTTCTGATCTCCTGGCTTGGAACCAGGACCACCAGGAGCTCCTGGTGGCTTCGAGTCCTTGGGTAGCTGCGACTTGTCTTTGTTCTTGTCATCCGCTGGCTTCTTATCATCACCCGGCTTCTTTATGGTTCCTTCTGGCGGTTTCTTATCTTTATCCGATGAGGCTTTCTCATCCACATTCTTGACGGAGGCCCTCAGAGCAGCTGCTGCCATCATAGAAGCTCCGCCACTAGGAGCCGACTTCTTGGACTGTACATAAAGTTTATTTAAAAGAAAAATAGGAAAACTAAAAATATATTTTATACTATACCCCAGAGGCATCCAGTGGCTTTTTCTCCTCCTCGCCATTAGGTCCGCCCTCATCATCGGCCAGGGAAACCTCGTCGGCTGCCATCTTCTTCCTCATGAACTTGACGTAGGCCACTCTCGTGGCACGGGTTACTTCGCCCAGGTTGGGATTGAATTCTGGTAGATTTAGGGATTAGTTTCTGGAGGGTTTTATAAAGATTAACAGTCTGTTCTCACCTATCAACTGGGTCTGGTTCATCTGGAGTCCCTCGTTGGCCTGCTCGATGATCTTCCTCCTCAGGCTGCGCTGGCTGTGGCGCTGCATCGACGAGCGCTTGCTACCAATAGGATCCGCGGCATAGGTGTTCTTTCTGGCAATGGCATTCCAGTCCTTGTCTCTGTAAAATATAATTAGAAAATAATAAATGAAAATATAGGAAATATATGAAAACCTTACCCCTTCTGAGTCTTCTTTCTGCCTATGACCTTGGCCAAAGACGAGAATATGTCCCTTCCGTTTTCATTTTCATTCATTTCCTGCTTCAGATTCTCCACGAAACCAATCTGGAAGTCCTTCAGGATACGACGTTCCATCACCTTGCCCTTGGTGGTACGGGCCACTCCTGAAAGTTAGAAGAGTTCAAAGGGAGTTCCTTCTAGCCTGTCGAAACTCCCCCTCACCCTGGGTCTTCTTCTCGATGTCGGGAACATCCCAACTGTTGTTCGTGAAAATCTCCAGAAGTTCGAATCTCAAAGAGCTAATGTCCTGGCGCACCTCAATGATATCATCCTCGGTAATGCCGTAATCGTCCCGCCGCCGCTGCTCCGCCGTAACGTAGCGCCGCACCAGCAGCTTCATCACTTTGTCATGCAGAACCTGTGCCCGTTCCATGGACTTGCGCTGCGCGTTGGCGTAAGAGGCAAGGAAGAGAGTGTGAGAGAGAGATTGGGGTTGAAAAGGATGCAGGACATTCGTGGTGTTGACGCACAGCGACCTCAGCATGGGCTTGATTGAAAATGATTTTCCCTGAGATTTGTCTTGATTGCGGCGACTCTAACTGTGACTGAGCCTTAAAATCAGGGGTAAAGGATATTTAAATTGTGAAATTTACCCTTATAGCTTTAATATTCACTTAACCTTTTCTAAAGAAACTAACAGGTATTTGTCCAGAAATGTGTAATAATTAAATGGTATTTTGTTCCTATTAAATTTAGCAAAATTTCAGTTTTTACCATAAAGCTCTTGGTTCGCGAAGGCCGCTTCCTGCCCAGCGTTTTTTTCAGCATCTTCATGTTGGGACATAGATTGAAGGGCGGTGGAATGGTGCCTCCATCCTCGAAGTAGCTCATCCACAGCTGCGAGCGGGCGAACTTCCACTCCGTGTCGGCTCGCTCCGAGATAATCTGGTACGAGTTGGACATCATGGCAATCAGCATGTTGAGCAGCACAATGATGTTGATCACCGAATAAGAACCGAACATGAGCAGGGCCCAGAACCGGGTGAAGCTTTTGATGCCAGCAAGATCGAAGGAGACAAGATCTACCAGACCGAATGAGGCCCAGAAGAGCGACTGCGATGTTTCAAATAAGCTAAAATATAATGATAATTGTAATAAAATTAACCAATAATGAATAAAAACCAATCAACCTACTTGGAAAATCGTCGCCAAATAGTACAAGCCTTCTCTTGGTCATCGAAATCTGCCACATCCGGATGCAGATGATAGCACTTGTTCTTCTCCAGCTCGGCATAGTACCACAGCAGCTGATTCAGTCCACAGCCAAAGGCGAAAAGCACCAGGGTGTAGATGAAGAAGAACTTAATGATGTCGATTATCATCCTTCCCAGAGACACTTGCAGGGGACCCAAATGGGGATTTATCGAGAAGATGTGCACAAGTTTGAGATACGAAAAGACCATGCCAGCGGCAAAGGCACCCTCCGATAAAAGCATGGGATCGAAGGGATGCCAGTGCTCGCGAGGGAAGTACGGATCTATGCCTCGGAACCACAGATCGCGCTTTAAATATAAATTAAGCAATATTTTTTAAAGTATTATAAAATAGCCAGCTTGCACTTACATGCACTATGACCCAGGCGGTAGCCCTACAAAGAATCCACGTCACATAGAACATATTCGATATATAGTCCACAATATTCCAAAGATCCATGATGTACTCAAACAGGCCGTCCGAGTACAGCGACTTGAGTTCCTCAAATATCAGAGCCATGATATAGGTTATAATAGCCAGTTCAATGGGTCCTGGTAAGGAGCCACGCTCGTGCTTGCGCCAATCCTCCAGCATGGTCAGCATCCAGGGAAAGGCCAGGAGTTCGAAGGTGATTTGCACCACTCTCAGTGAGGCGGCGCCCAGAAGCACTAGAAATTATTTATATTTTTAACACTGTTAAGGATTTATAGCTCCAAATGGTATATATATACTCAGAAAAAACATGTAGGAGCAGGAATGCGTAATGAACTTAACAAAGGGCTTGCGCATGAATTTGGCTCCTTCGGAATCCGGGGCCAGGATGTACTTTAAACTGTAGATGGGAAAGCTGCAGCCCAGTTTCACGACATCCATGAGTTGCTGCGAGGCCTGTTTGCGCCGGAAGCCGGGCAGACCGTCATACCAAATGGCAGCCAGTAATTGTTGTACATTGGGATGTGCCACGAACTATTAAGGATATACAGGGATATATTAAATATTTGTAATACAAACAAATAAAGATAGCTTATTGATCCTTCCTAAATCTGACCCAAAACTCACCGTCTTCTGCTTATATCGAATGGCTAGCTTCAAGCGCTCCAAAGTCTGCCGCTGGCCCGGACACCAGATGTCGTGGGATGGCTCATGGTTAAAGTTGAGCATCACCTCTAGCTCCATGGATGTGCGTGCATGGTCCAGGAGCGACGTCCCGAAATTCTGCACCATCTGACGCATCTCCTGTTGGGCAAACACAAACAAAGGTCGCATTCGCAGCACTACCCATGCTTACATTGGCTACAACTACACAGTGGAGATGGTCTTGCGTACCGTGTATTCGGCACGGAACTCCGATTCCATGGCCTGCAGGCGCTTCAGTTCCCAGGACAGCTGGAAAGCGGTCAGTACAGGGTCCCGTGAGCTCAGAGCTATCAGGGAGCTGGCCGAGAGCGCCCTGTACGCGTTGATCCTCGACTGGGAGTGGCGCAGGGAGTCGGTGGTCTGCGAGGTCACGCACTCGTCACAGCCGCACCTGAAGGATGGTTCAAAGGGATCTTAATCTAATTTAATTTCAGCCTGAAGTCATTTTATTTAATTCAATGAAATAGTTTCCTGGTATTTAACATTCCAAAAGCACTTTTCCCCCCTTAAGTACCAAGACCCTGTATGAATTTGCACCCTTAGTATCCATTATGTGGATATAATTAGAACAGCCCCTCAGCTTCGGGCTTCGGAGCTGCATGAGTGCAATTTGCGATAGACAAACAAAGGAACGTGCCGGACGGAGGACGAGGTGGCTCACCAGTCACAGCTCTCTACTCACTTGACGTCGTGCGGCATGGGCAGCGTAGCGCCGCGATCCAGGAGTATTTTGAGTATCTCATAGTTGTTCCGGTGGGCGGCCAGGATGAGGGGCGTGATGTCCACTGTAAACGTGGACTTGGAGCGGTCCACCGCCTCCCAGCTCTGGCAAGGTAACGAAAATGAGTGACCAAGTGGCGAACTGCACGCATTTAACCTACGTAGGGCTGCCCCTCCTTGTGGTTCGTCTCCTCCCACTGCAGCAGCTCCTCCACGGCCTCTACGTACTCCTCGGATATGGCATGCAGAAGAGCATCGCCCACTTCAATGTTGTTCTCCAAAAGGATGACCATCAGGTCGAAGTTCTCGTTCTCGATAGCCGAAATGAGGGCTGAGCGATTCATGGGATCCGTGCAATTAATGTTGAACTTATCCGAGCCGGTGTACTCCTCAAGGATCCTTTAAGGACAAAACTGTTTAACCAAAGGGAAGCTAAGTAGCAGTGCTGCCAACAGTTATTAGTTTAGAAAAATAAAAGAAAAACAGGACACAAAGGATATGCGAAGAAAAAAAATATTGTTTCCCGAAAAGAGCTCATGAAAAATTTTTCACGAAAAGATATTGGCAGCGCCGACTAAAAAAGAATCTTTTGACCCTACTTCTTAACACCCGGAAGGTCACCACGCTCGCAGGACAATATGAAGTTCTTCTCCACATCACTGAGTATGTACTCCTCGGCCATCATCAGATCGTAATCCAGGCGCGAGCCGGCAGCCTTCTCGGCATCGGATTCCGTTGACGGCTGCATGTCTTCGCTATTTAGTTCCTGCTGTATGCGAACAATTGGCTTCTTCACATATCACAACACTCCGGGGGATTGAGTTCCTTCACCGAGAGAGTCCTTGCCGTAATCCTTTCGCGCACTGTATCCTTTAGTGTTCCGCCATCGCGCGATGCTTAGTCTCCGATTACCCGCACTGGACTGGCCAGAAGGCGGCAGCCACCAGACGGTATATTCCACTAATTACATTAGCGCCAGACACTCGGACACTTGGGAACTCGGTCAATGTGTAAGGCGAATCGCAAGTCAATGGGCCCATTTGTGGTCAAGCGGTAGGTAATTGTGGGGCTGCCCACCCGGGAGGCAGGCACCGATTTTAGCCAAGGTATTTGGCCATTGTTACCCATGTTACCTGGTGGCTGCACGTGATGAGCCAGCAGCGCATTTGCTTTCTTCGATTTTCGAAGCCCTACCACCGAGATCGGTCGGCTTTGATGCACAAAAATCCATACTATGCAAGTTGTTGCGTGGGGGAATGTGTTAAAAATGTAATTACTTAATAGTATTCCCTTTCGACAAATCAAGAGGCAAGAGAGCCTGGAAGTTGAACCACTTGATTTGATTTACTGAGCATAGAATAAGAGTGCCTCACAGAAGGAGGACAAGTTTATACAAGTATATATTTATTATATTTTTTATTACGATTACATATACTAAGTATAATGTTTAATATACTGGTTCACGTGACCTTATTCTTAAGTTATTTTAAGACAATCAATATTTTTGCGACACACTCAATGGGAACTATAATGGCATATAATTTGAAAAGCCCCAAAAATATATATATACTTGTGATGGTTTGTTTATTTATTAATATAAAGTAAATATTTTTCTTTAGTAATTATAAAAGACTGAAGTAAAACCCTTAATCCAGCTTTTAAATAGATACAAAAATTTTGTAACCTTCTTTAAATAAACAGTTTGGACAAAATGTTCTAACATTTTAAAGGTCATATCTTTAAATATCTTAGATTTCTTTGGAATTTCTTAATAAATTTGTTCATCATATTAAATAATAAAACAAATCCTTTATAAAATATAATTAGCAATACAAATCTTTTGCGGCTGACGACTAGATCCAATAACAATAACTTATTGCTAAAAAGCTATTCAAATCTATGCGGCATAGATAAAATAGTAAAGAGGCAAGCTTTTAAGCTTCTTGCCTAAACTCACCACACCTGTTTCCAACAGTCGGATTTAGGAAGCAAAAGAACCCTATTATTTAG
This sequence comes from Drosophila seguyi, assembly GCA_008042675.1. Lineage (NCBI taxonomy): Eukaryota > Metazoa > Arthropoda > Insecta > Diptera > Drosophilidae > Drosophila > Drosophila seguyi. The sequence continues at coordinate 3,160 of VNJU01004705.1, read as the reverse complement.
CACCTTTTCCCACTAGGTCACTGATTAAGAGATGATGATTGATTAATATTGATTAATCCCACTCCTGAAAATGGTCCAAAACCCCACTAAGATCCCCAGCTTGTCCTTGAAACCTTGAATGTTGAATTCTGCCTGCCTACTTGAGGGCGCTTGCAGGGCTTTTTGTATGTCAATGCACTTGGAAATAAATAACAGCTCCTACTCCTGGGGGCAGGAAAAAGGAGCAAAGGAACAAACTCTCCTCCAAGGAGGGCCCATTGAGATGTGTGTTTGAAGGTGGAGGGTTCGGGAGAGAAATGGAATGGCATGGCATCGTACGTGTTCAAGTCGTTCGGCGTTTTTCAGCGGGGTTAATGCACCTTTTGCTCCATAAGGAATTTCAAAATTAAAGCCAAGCTGCAGCTGGCGACTCATTAAGTTCAGATTAATTAATGTGGGATAATGGAAAAATACCTGGCATGCCGCAGTGGTAATGTGACAATACCGAGCAATATTTATTTGAAAAAAATAGTGTTTATTTGCACAGTTCTAATATTGAGCAATTAAACTGTAATGAAGATGCCTAGCTACCTTAGAAAACCATTATAAATGCCAGGATAAATGTTTTTCTAATAAATTAGTTAAATTACCTCCAAGTTTCTTGTTTTTTCCCAGTGCACAATATGGCCGCACTCAATGATACATTGCCCCTCAACAGAACTCCTGCCTTATTTAGCTTGACAAGAGCCCTTGTGAGTTATGTGCACAATTTTCAACGAAACGAGAAAAAGGGAAAGAGCACATTTTCCTCGCTTTCCATAGCAGGTTGCACTTTCACTGTTTCCACAATGGAGCCTGCAACATTTCGCAATCTAAATATAAATACATTAATGTTGGGCTCATAAAAATCAAGCTCCTAGAGTACTGATTTCCTTTATGGCAACCGATTAGATAAGCAACTTGGGTAAATCAAATAGATAGTGGTTTTATGAATCGAACGCGGTCAATAGTATTTGCCTTTTAAATTTATTTGACTGTCAATTGATTATGCGAACCATCGAGAACCCTGATTACTTTAAATATTTATTTGTCTTAAGTGACTAAGAAAATGACACTGTGAATCGCATTTAATCTGTAATATTTAAAACAAAATTTATTGGTAAACTGTCATATGATTAGGTTAATCATTGAGGAAGTTGATAACTTCAACTACGTTGTTTATTTTTATTTTAATTTGTTTGTTTAAGTAGTACATTTGTCTTAAGCAATTTTATTGAGAGTTTAATGTATTTATACTTGTTTATATTTTGTATGTTTTTGTTTGATTGTATAAACAAGTTTTAAGAAATTGTATACATCTTGGACTTTAATGATTGAAACTCAGGGGAGCCCGTACCCCTTGTATTTTATATGACACAAAAATAAAATAGTTTAGCTTATTGGTTAGGTATGAAAAATAATACTTTCAAATTCGGAACTAGTCTTGCTTAAAATATTAACTTAATAACTTTCTAGCTTTCCATTTATGGAGGAGTTTTTTGCTGCTCAATTAGTGACATCCTTTTATTCCTTCAAAATTCTACGAAACCAAAATGTAGCCCTCCAAAATCCCAAAAAGAAGTGCCATAGATTATATGCTTTCATTGTTTTATTCAAATATTTAGTAGGAAATGCCGGTGTTGTCGCGGATCCAGTCCAGGTATCCAGTGACGCGGCTGAACACGGCGGGGTGTCCGGCCTGGCAGCCGGCTCCAGAGCCAAAGGAGGTCACTCCGACCAGACGGTTGCCGTCGTGTGTGACCAGGGGGCCGCCGGAGTCACCGCCGCAGGTGGATTTGCCGCCCTCGGTGTTGATGCAGATCATGTTGTCGTGGAGAGACCAGAAGCGGCTGCAGTCGTCGTGGGACATGATCTGGACATCCACAGACTGGAGCCAGTCGGGCAGCGGGCTGCCGTCGTAGGTGCCGCCCCATCCGGAGGCGACGGCCCACCAGCCAGCGTAGCTCTGGTAGCGATCGTTGTAGCTGGGCAGCTCCACCTTGTTGACCAGGCTCCAGAAGTCGACGTGGGGAGTACGGATCAGGGAGATGTCGTTGTGCAGGTTGCCGCTGTTGTAGTGGTGGTGCTGGACGAAGTCACCGCTGCCAACCCAGTGGGAGTACTGGGGCTGGGTGCGGATGCTGGCGCCGTAGTTGATGGTCACGCCGTTGGCTCCGTTGGTGCAGTGGGCAGCCGTCAGGACCCAGGTGTTGCCGATGATCGAGCCACCGCACCACCAGTTGCCGTTGCCGCTGAAGGTCAGGCCAACAATGTAGGGCACCTTGCCTTCGTAGGCCGGGTACCCGTTGGTAATGCGTCCCTGGATGTCCTTGACGGGCACTGGGCTGAGCTTCTGCTGGGGAGCAGGGATGGCGGTGGCCGCAGCCACGGCCAAGGCCAGGAATACGAACAGTTTCATCTCGATCAAGTCTCACAACTCATGGTTTTCCCTGTCCGAAAGCGGCCTTTTATACCGAAAGAAGTGCCCTTATCTCCCCGCCTTGCACACATCCCCAAGAGCTGTCACCTGGTTAACGCGTATGTAAAACTGGGGGGCAGTAAATCTCGTCGAGTTCCTGTCGTGACAAACCGATAAGTCCGGCGGCACAAGTGGCTTCTTTTTGCTAAAATTATGACTGGCCCTTGAACGTCGGCCAGCCCAATTGTAAGACAAGTTCTTAGGGGTGTCAATAGTATTGAGAAATAGAGGATGGAGGACACTAGATATGCTAGAATCGAACGGGCTGTTTTCTAGAGGAAGTTCCTAAGAACCGTATTAAGAGACTTTTAAAATATTTCTAATAATTTAATGTTCTTTTTTACATTTGTATTTTTATATTAGATTTGTTTATTTTGTATATGCATTATCCTTATTACCATAATTTATATATCCTTATTTCTATAATTGAAGCATTTATATATATTCAAGAACATAAAATAATAACCATATTTATGCCAAATTATTAAAAAAATAAAAACGTCTAATGCTGAACGTCGCTTTATTTTATATTCTTATGAAATATTACAAAACTTATTTACTTAATATGCTTTTTTGCAAGTGATTAGAAAATATTTTGTAATAATATCGAGAAAGAAATTGGCTTCAGAAAGCCAAAGCTTAAATACCCTTGCAGCTTCTATC
>VNJU01004699.1:0-19328 GCA_008042675.1 Drosophila seguyi | reverse complement strand
GCACTTAGGCTGTACCCGGCACATTGGTCAAGCGTGGGAACGCTGACTGTGCGTTTCTTACGGGTGGCCAATGCTCTTGAGTATAGTGAGTACTCAATATGTATGTATGCTACAATATATATACTTTATAAGGTCGGAAATGTCTCCTTCACTGCGTTGCAAACTTCTGACTAAAATTATAATACCCTGCCAGGGTATAAAAATAAGAGATGAGTGTATTTGTATTTCCCTTTTCACCATTAGAAACGTATCGACAAGCTTTTCGCCAAAATGCTTTTTTTTCGGAAAAATTATCTCATATTTTGCAAACCGTTGGGAATTTTAAATTTCTCTCTGAAGTAGAGTTGTAACTCTTGTCAAGGCCAACAAAATATATGTACACAAATAAATTTAATCTTCAAGGTCAAAATCACAAAAAAACTGAAAAAAGTAGGCTTTTTTCCCTTTTTTCCCCTGTTTAGGTTAATATGTAGCAAACTGTTCAAAATTTGAACAAATAATGAAATAATGAACTGCAAAAATATATGTATGTCGGAGGGTCGTTTGACTGATCCATTTTATCGGAATAAGTTCCCCGCAGCAAGTTCTGTTCGTCTTCGAAGCGTTTTCTGAACTCACTTCCAAAAAGTCTACTTTCCCTCAATTCACTCATTTCATAATCATTGTTGTCGTCTCTTTCTAACCTGTATGTCAGCGCTTAACGAACAGACCTCACTTGGCAGCAGTCTATATCTATCTTGCTCTGCCATGCTTTCACTCAATTCTTACCGATTCAGAAAGGCCCTGCTCTATATTTCAAAAGGCCCTGCTCCATATTTCAAAAGGCTCCGCTTCACATATTCTGACCATAGGAATAAAGTAGGCCCTGTTTCATGTGATCGGACATGTATATTAAAAACAACTTTCAAGTGCATACCAACTTCATTCGTGTGGGATTCGGTAATGTTGGTGGAGTGGACAGAGTTGCCAGAAGCGGGCTCTGACTCCTCTTTATAAGAGATACTAAATAATTTTTTTTTTTTTTACTTTTGTATTTATTTAATGAATCTTTTCGTTTTCGAGTCTAACAATAAGTGTATCAAATCTTATATTATAACCTTACTGCAGTCATATAGAATGTAACAGTAAAAATGGCCCTGACAAATTATGGCTGGGTTGGAAGGTCAGTACGTTGCAGGCGGGTTCGATTGGAAACCCGAGTCAAGACCCTTGCGAGAGGATTTGGGTGAGCACAGAGTTTAACATTGTAGGACGCTTTTTGCTTGGCTATTTCATCTTTTACTGCGAGAATGCCGAGATCCCTGTGGATGTTTTGGTTACGAATATACCATGGTGCCCCAGTGATAGTTCCCAGGATTTTTGATTAAGCGCGCTGTATGATGTCTATGTTGGTTTTGCTCGCGTTTCCCCAAAGCTGGGAGTCCAGATTCGCTTAAGAGTGGTGTTGTAAAGCAGATCCTTGTAGTCAAGACACAAGGGCGATCGAGAAATTATAATTCACTGGAGGCTGCTGGCTTTCAGTTTTAGGTGTAGTATCTTGCATGCGATATGTCTACGCCAAGTTAGACGTCTGTCGAGGTGGATGCCGAGATACGTTACATATTAACTTGGAGAATCTGCGTGCTATTCAGACAGAGCGGAGGGAAGTTTCTCTGATTAGAGTAAACGTTATGTGCTTACACTTTTGTGCGTTTATTTTAATACGCCAATTAGAAAGGCACTTCTCGACTAGCTTGAGGTGGTTCGCGAGTTGGGTTGTTGCACGGACTGGGCATCTGGAGCGGCTGAGAATCGCAGTGTCCTCAGCGAAGGTGGACGTTGTTAGGCGGTCACTCGTGGAAATATCCGCGGTGTAAAGGACGAATAGAGTTGGCCCAAGTGCACTGCCTTGTGGGACTCCAGCTTCGATAGTGTAGTTGTTGGATATTGTAGTGTTGCACCTCACTGCGAAGGCTCTGTTATAGAGGTACGATTCCAGGAGTTTATGAGTGTACCCAGGCAGGTGTGTTTTAATTTTATGCATAAAACATTCAAGCCAGACGCAGTCGAATGCTTGAGATACATCGAGGAACATCGCTCTGTAATATTCTTTATGCTCGAAGGCTGTTCAAATCTCAGATGTTATTCTGTTAACTTGCTCGATAGTTCCGTGTTTTTCTCTGAAGCCAAATTGATGCTTTGGGCTAATATTGTGAGCTCCCATATATGGTATTATCCGCGTAAGAAGACACTTTTCGAATAATTTGGAAAGGCATGATAGCAAGCTTATTGGTCTGTAAGATGATGAGATAGTGTGATCTTTTCCAGGCTTCGGTATCATTATAATAATAGATTTCTTCCAAAAAATTATTTGCAGAGGGGTTCGGTTAGAAGACGCCACTAAGATGTAAGGCAAATGTTTGGGCTCTGTCTCTGTCGCTGCGGGCCCAGCAACCAAAAGAATTTCTTATCGGGGTGACGGTTTCAATCGGAGAGCTTAGGTTTGGGTCAGCCCTCCACAAGGGATGCTTTGTATTAGTTGGCGAAAGTTTTTCAATATATTTTAGTTGGGCACTTTCAGCGTCTTCTTTCAGTGCCCTGTTTAGTTTGCGGGTGGCTTCATTAAGGCGTTGCTTTGAGCATGGTGATCTGCTGGCTTGCCACGCCCGACGCAGACGCCTCTTTTCCAGAACCAGCTGTTCAATTTGCACGCTGGTTTTGAGCTTTTTAATTTCCACATCCTTCCGTTTTGGTGTTGAGATCTTGGCTGCTGCGACGAGTACCTCTTCAAGAGCGGCGGTAGAGCTGTCGAAGTCCTTTCAATATTTAGTTGAGGAGTTAGCTCAATGTGGGAACTCCCATACTTTCTGTATTTCATCCAGTTAGTGTTGTGCGACGTCAGCCTGTAAGGGTGGTCCGAAATATCTGGGCTTTGAAGAAGGGTTATCAACAAAGGCGAGTAGTCAGATGAGAGATCCGGTAGGGCCATGGCGCTTATTAGATCGCGTGGGATATTTTTTGTCACCGCAAAATCGATTAGATCTGGGATCTTTCTGGAGTCTGTGGGCCAATATGTGGGGGTACCAGGAGAAACGTTGTCCAATTTATTGCTCACTTTTATAAGTGCATTGTACAATTGCCTTCCCTTCGGAGTCACGAGGCGTGATCCCCAGTGCGTGTAGTCTCCTGCAGCAATGAAGCGATCCCCCAGTGTGTTGTTGACCATCAGAGATAGTAAAGCGAGGTGAGCAGTAGACAGCGGCAATGCAAAGGTTACCGTTTCCCGACTGCACTTTTAGGGACGTGGCTTGCAAGTGATGAAAGTGGTGAAAGTTGTGTTTGATGCGTTCTCTGATTAGGATGCCGGTTTTGCCGTGGGCTTTGCCATCCGAATGATCTGTGCGGTAGAAGGTATACCCTCTTATATGGAAGTTAAATCTTCCTGTGAGGTGCGTTTCAACAAGCAGCATGGCGTCGATGTGATTAATATTAAGGAATTGAGTTATTTCAAGTTTATACCGTAAAATGCCGTTGGAATTCCACATGGATATACGAAGGTTCGACATTAATTATTTGGACTGAATAACCATATTCTGGTTCTGAACAAGGGTTTGCATAGTTGTTTTCATAATTGACATAAGTTCCATCATACTTTCTTGCATAGAGACATCATGGTTTCCACATTACTTTGCGGCTGCTCTGGTGTCTGCTGAGCGTGTTCTGGGTGTGGCTGGAGAGGGTTTTCCATACCTGTTCGTAGGGCTTCGGCGTAGGAGATGCCCTTGGTGGTATTTAGCGGACCAAATTATGATCTGGCTGCCTTGGCGAAAAATACGTCTTTCGTACTTTATGAGTTATAATACACATTTTGCGTATTTTGTTGACCTATAGCTGAGGCTTGTCGCATGCGACTCTTCAGCTCCTTGTAGACCGCACAGCCTCTGTAATTTGCCGTATGGTTTCTTCCACGGGTGCCACATTTTTTCCTTTGGGTGGTCTTCATTGCCCTCAAGGCAGTTTAGGGAGGTGTGGAAGTCTCCGCAGACTACGCAGGCTGTCTGGTTCAAGCTCGACCTTAAATAATGGTTGCGGGATTTTGTTTCTGTAAGTGCTTCTTGAATCTCGGGGGGGGCGACGTCAGGTTCAATTCCTTTAAGTACTACTTGCAGTACTACTTTAAGTACTCGCTTGCTGCTTTTTAGTTGGTATGTGTAGAAGTTCTTTTTTGATTCCACCAGGTAATTAGACACGGCTTTAAAGTGTTCTTTCGACATCGTTTGGATTTTGGTTTCGTGTATGTTCCCTTTCATAAGCGGAACAACATGAAAATTAGCGTCCCCGACCAGCGCAACAATTTTGTTGAGCGGGCGTTTGAGCTTTTTTCCCTTACGCAAATAGGTGGGGGCTTTGGTTGCTTTTGGGTCACCTGCCCCAGTTCTGCTAGGTTGTTCTCCTCCTCTGCTAAGCACTGCTAGTTGTTGGAGCTTCTTCCATAGAAGCCGGCGGTGGTGGGGTTTGGCATTGATAGCTCCATAATGTGAGAGTTTGGGTAAGCAAAGTGGGTGAGCAAGAGCTCGCTCTCTTGCTATCTACGGTCAGTAGAGCCGGGTTGCTATTTGTTGACTTCTTTTCTTCGATGATATCGCGTGTTGAGAAGTAAGAGTAACAGGCGTTTCTTGGATTTACGGAGCTTCTACTCTCGTTCTTTTTATCGCTGCTCATTTTTCGAGCTTATTGCGCGTGGCACTCTTAATTAAATTAAATAAGCATTTATCTTGCTCTCATAACACTAGTTAAAATATATTTTTCTTTTATTGGTTAGCGTCTTTTCGCACTACTAGGACTACTCCAGAATAATATACTTTGTATTTAATTTTTTTCATCCACTTTATTTAATTTTTCCCGGAGCTCACGCGAAACCACGTCCGCTCACTGCGAGAGTTCATTAAAATTTAAATAATTAAAATACTAAATAATGTGGCAATAAAACTAGTCGGCAGGCAAGAAAGGCGGGGGCGCCATCTACATGTCGTTCCCGGAGCGGAACGTCGGGGGAGACCGTTAGCATAGAAAGAGGCAACATAGGCATTTGTCAGATCTCGGCATTTACCGAAACAGAGATAGCTTTCCAACAAGATCAACTCAACGCCAGCTTTGTTTTCTGATTTGGCTGTCCCCGAGGAGAGTTTGGAACTGGAAGAAATTAGAGATATTACCAAGAGGCAGAGAAAAGAAAATGGCAATGCACTAAGCAGGGAAAAATCCATAAGCGCTAAGTCCAAAGTCCGAGAAATAAAATAATTGCTGACTTGGGCGGTGGTGCATGAGGTATATTGTTTTATCTAGATTTGGCGCTTAATACACGATCCAAAATCGAGCAAATTACGACCCAGCATCGAGTGGAATAGAAAACGAGCTTATTCCAAAAAAATAAGGGATTGTACAGCCCCAGGAGGAGCGGAACGGTGATCACCGGAATTCCCGCAGCGAGCGGCAACGGAAATTTTATGGAAAACCATTTATTAATTATTTAATATTATTTAGATTAAGATTCGGAAAGGCAGGAAAAAGGGCCCTAAATCGTTAGTTAGATCCCAATTAGCAAACTTGCGTTACCAATTTCTCCAATTCGGCCGAACTTTAGTCTTGTTATGTCTCTCTACATGTTCCCTTTGAGCAGCTGAAGAAGGGAACGAAAAGGAAAGAGAGAGAGAACCCAGGTCCAAGTCCGCAGTTCTCGTTTCGAGTTGTTTTTCGCGGACTCAAAGTAATAAGAGGAGATAGAATTTTTGTCGCGCGCTTGCGTACGCATCGATGTAATCGGAAAAAAAACTAAGAAAAAACGCAAAGCGGCGGCGCGGGAAAAACCCAACGATCGAGATGCTGACGACCGGCACATACTCTTGTTAGTTTTTTTTTTAGTTTAAGAAAATATGAAATCTAGTGGAAAAAAAGTGTAATAAAGATAAGCGGAAAGGCGGAGTGAAAGAGTGACAGTGAAAAGGAATAGTGGGTGAAGGGTAACAAAGAATAATAATAATAGTAAAGAGGTTCGTGCACTGCGACCACTTGGATGTTTTGTGCCCTCGTCCTAGTGTCTGAGCTATAGCTCCTCGAGCAGTCCAATCGTTCGCAAGAATGCGATGATGTCGCCTGGTCGAAGAGCCCTCATTTCCTGTGTGGTGAGTGTATGGCTCCCCAAGTGGGCCAACCTCAACCGACTGATAGCTGGGCACTCCTCAAGCAGGTGTTCCGGAGACTCGTCTTCTTCCAGACAAAGTCTGCAAAGACTGTTCTCCCCTATCTTGAGATTATCTGCAGTGCCCGGTCAGGAAATCCGTGCCTATTCGGAGAGATCTTTTGCTCAGCTCCAAACAATCTTTGGTCCTCTTGCTGTTGTAGCTTCCTAGCAGGCGTTTACTCTGCCTAGCCCCTTTCGACGACCGCCAGAAGTCATCGCAGGCAGTCATGAGATCCACACGACTGCTATGGCTGACGACTCCTGGGCCAAGTCCGCAGAAGGGCTCTGGTCCATAGAAAGGCGTACTCGCCCCCTTTCTAGCCATGATGTCGGCCACTTCATTGCCGGGAATCCCAGCATGCCCTGGTATCCAGTATATGGTTACTTTGTTGTTTACACCCAACTCATTGAGTGTTCCTATACATTGCCATACTAGCCTGGAGACAATCCTATGTGGACTGACTATCCGAGAAAATGGCTTTGTCTCTCCGATTGTAGCCCCGCTCAATGTTAAACGAGGCACATCTCTCAATCGCGTGTACTTCCGCTGGAAAGATACTCGCGAATTTTCCCTTAAGGTTCATGATGTTTGAGTCGAGGCCCGCAGACCCCCGCACTCGCATCGTCCTCTGTGAGTGAGCAGTCAGTGTACCATCTTATAGCATGTGGTTTCACATCGTAGGTGGTAGACATGTAGGTCCACACCGACTTTTTGCTAAGTTCCGTTCTGAAGTTTTTCTCAAAACTGAACTTGGCCAATTGAGCATCTTGCGGATATTCCAGTAACAGGTCAGTTGCAGTCGCAGCAGAGTCAGCTGGTCTTGCCCCTGTTATCCTCCTGGTAGATCTGCGAGCACTGTGCTTGATATACGAGTGCAGTAAAGGAAGTCCGAGCAGCACCTCCAGAGCTGAGGATGGGCATAGCGCCCGAGATGCACGTCCTGGCAAGTCTCTGGAGTTTGCCCAGTTGCCTTCTGGTGACATCAAGTTCAGCGCGATTCGCCCAAACCGTAGCTCCGTAGCCGACTATGGGCCTCACCATAGCAGTGTACATCCACAGTAGGATTTTTGAAGACACTCCCCAGTTTTTCCCTGCAAGTGAACTAGAGCTCATTAGGGCCATGGTGGCCTTGCGAACAGCATGTTCCACACGCTGCCTCCACTTTAATCGCTTATCTAGTATGACTCCCAGATATTTGACTTCAGTGGAGATCGGCATTTCTTCGCCCCCAATGACTATGGCCCGAATGGATTTCAGCTTGTACCGATTGAAGGCGACAACAGTGTTTTTTTCTGGGTTGATGTTCAGCCCCACATCTCTGCACCAGTCTAAGCTCAGACTTATGCCCAGTGTGATTCTATCGCACAATGTGCTCTCAAAATTACGTTTACAGATCAGAGTTATGTCATCGGCATAGCCTTGACACTCGAACCCATTTGCTGTAAGTTTATCTAACAGCTCATTCACCACTAGGCTCCAGGGTAATGGTGATAGGACACCGCCCTGCGGACAGCCTCTGGTGGTTTGAGCTCTAATTGTCACATTGTTGACAGTGACTTCCGCTATTCTGCTATCGAGGAGTTTGCCCAGCCAGGTCATGAGCCCCGACTCAACTCCCCTTCTACTGTTACAAAGAAATATCGGCTAATTCCCGTCCCCCGTATACTCTAAAAAAGACGGCTAAAAACATGCAATAGGGCACAGTGGTTCAAAGACCAAAAACATTGGTGAAAGGAATTTTTTTGTCTCTCCAACAGGTGCGGAAACAAACGGAAGCGCTTTCGTCGGTGGAACTCCGGATCGCTGGTGAGTGTACAAATCTCTGAGATTTTAGTGTTGAGCATTAAAGAGGAAATGCAAATAAGTTTGGTATATGAACATATTTTCGCTCCTTGTCCCACCGTCCGCGCTATCAAAAAAATGGGCAAAGTTTTAGAGCCTCTGAAGGAAGCGAAGAGGAGGAACGAAATTTCAAGATCAAAGCCAAGCAAGGAACATTGGGATAGAGTCCGAGTTGTTTTTGCTTTGTCTCTCTTTAACCCATTTACATTTATGATTGTGCCACCATAGCAGCGAATTACTTTGTTTACTTATATTTTTTTGTTGCGTTCAAAAATTGCTTATAAACGTGTTAGGATCGTTTGCCCCAAAAGGGGCCGTCCAATTAGGATGGAGAAGGACGACCAAGGCAGGGCGGGCGGTTACGAACCTCAAGGCCATTAGAGGATCTTAGGGAGATTTGGGTGGAAAATTTAAGTGCTGTCCGATTTTCTGATTTGTGTCAAATTCTTTCAGCCCTTAACTAATTCTTGTCGCTGCATGCGAATCTATATAAATTTTTAGAATATGATCAGGTTGAGGCATAGGGGCAAGATCACCACCCCATAAAGCCGACAAGGAGCAGCTGGACAATTCCGCGTGCGCCCTTATTGCCTCCCACCACCACCCGGACCGAGTAATAATTCGTGACAGTAAAAATTATAATTCTAAATAACCTGGCGCGAAACAATAGGCTATGAAAGTCATTTCCATTCGTGGAAAAATATCGCAGAAAATTCTTCTTTTCATCTTTTTCTTTAATTTTTGGAGAACATGGTGGGCTGAAGCTTGTGTTTACATTTCAGCCAATGGTTGCCTCGACCCTCACCTCAAATCTATTTCTCGGTCTCATTTTAAACACTATATCAGGTGCATAGGATATATAGCCTGTTGACTTGTCCGCAAGCGCAGAGCTAGCCACGGCTGATAGAGACAAATCTGATCGAGACAAAAATTTCTCTTTTACTTTGGTTTCGGGGTCTGCAGCAAAGATTAATTAAACGCTTTGAACTAACAGGCGTTATGAGTAACTGAACTTCTGGCCACTGGTAATTGATCTGAGCTTCGGACTATAATTTATTAATTTACGAACAGCATCGCGTTTGTGAAGTGCATAGGATTCACAGAGGAATTTTTTTTTAGAATAAATTCACTGGCCACGCTTTACAGCGAAAACGATGTACCGATTCGCAAAAGTAGGGTAAACTTCTGCTTGTTGATTCTCAGCTTGGCTTATATTATAGTTGTCGTAATCGCCGGTTTGCAAAACATAGCCAATTAGCTCTGCCTAAGCAGCAAGATTCACTTTTCTTTTTCATCCTTTTTTTCCAATCTTCCGAAAGTTGCTATTTGTTTTGTTTTGGGGGTACAAACCTATGCCAAAAAGCAAATATTTATTTATCGAATCTCGTTTTTTTTTTTTATCTCCGAAATAGTTGGTATTTTAATCTTTCAATATCTCTAAATATAGTTTAAGTCTTGGAGTATTATTGGGAATAAAATATCCAAATAAAAGGCACGATTTATCTTAGTCTTAATTCAAATATTTCTTAGGACCAAGCACAAGTATTCTAACAGGAAGCAATGCCCGATCCCGAGGGAGCAGCCGTAGCAGGTGTACGGAAAAAAGCTGTGCGGAAAAATTTTCAAAACAAGATGCGGACATGAGTTCCATCAGTCGTGCATATTAAATCATACCAAAAATAAAACCACTTGTACTACATGCAACATGGTGTGTTTTGAAAAAGCAACCACATCATCTCAAAACACCAGAGGTCAAAACGCCCAAGTATTAGTAGCAAGCGAGCAGACTCCTAGTAGCCCGTCAACGTCAGCAGGGTTGGGAACGGCCCAAACAGAGTTGATAAAAGACGCGGTGGTCAACGCTGTCCAGTCGATGCAAAACGATCTGCTCGTGCAGCTGTCTGAAAAAATGTTCGAGTTAATTCAGGCAAATCTGGCTGCCCAATTTCAGACTGCCGCAAGGGCATGCCAAGAAAGGTAATAAAGAAATAATTCTTTTGGGGACATAGTGTTGGATTAGGTGAGTGGCCAAGTTGGCTCTAGCCGTAAAACGCCATGAAGCAATCAATCGGACCTCAGCCAAAGGCCAGATAAGGTTAGCCTCATTGTAAGTAGTTGGAAGTTTCGGTTTAGTGAATCAGTGTCGACAATTTTATTTACCGGGTAGAGGCGCTGAGCAGCCAAACATTGGAAAGAACTTTTTCGGTCCAAAGCAGCAACGCTAGCCTCTTGTTCGAAGGGAAAGCGCGGGATTTCTACTGGAGATGCCACAAACAAACCCAGAATCTCAGATGGGAATCTTTGTATATGGCATTGCGGAAGCAATTCCGAGATACCCGCACTGATCTTGATATCCGAAAAGCCATTCGTGATCGGAAGCAGCGGGATAAAGAAGGATTTGATTCATTTTGCAGTGCTTGGACATGCCGCTAACCGAAATGGAAATGGTGAAGATCTTGAGGAGAAATTTAAGGCCTGAAATTCGACACGAAATTCTCAATCTTCCTATCCGCACAGTGGAAAAGCTAAGGGAATTATGCTGGCGTAGGGAAAGCTTTTTAGAAGACGTACGGGAGTCTCAAGGGTATCAGAATATTGTTCCATATCAAAAACAAGTTTGTGAACTATTGAAAGAACATTTGTCCGATGAGGCGTCTGAATTTTCCGAGGCGGATGGCGAAGCAGATGTTGGAGCTATGGCTTTGCTTTGTTGGAATTGCCATAAAGAGGGTCATCGTTACCACGACTGCGAAGGGAAGCGCAAGATATTTTGTTACGGTTGTGGCCCAAGTGTCAAAAAAAAAACTCGAGAGAGAACACACAATCGAGGCCAACGTTGTGTGTTCAACGCCAACGCTCGGCCAGCCGAGATCAAATCTATAGCTCGTTGTAATGCAGCTACACAAGGCAGTTCAACGGTTGTGTGGCCAAGCATTGTAGATTTAAGTTCAACTTCCCCAAATATTCAGCCGTATCTAGAACGTCAAAAATCGTATTCAAGGAATGCTCAGCGCATGAGGAATTACTGGGCAGCACTTAGAAGAATCAATACCATTAGATCCAGGGTAAGATTAAACACCCATATGCCGAGGTGCGAGTATTAGATCGTATTGTCATGGGTTTATTAGATACAGGAGCAGCAGTGAGCGTAATAGAAGGGAGTTTAACACAACAAATAATTTGCAATCGAATACCTTTTAAGCGCGGAATATTTTCGGTAAGCACCGCAGATGGGAAGAAGCAGGAGGTTTTAGGACGAATAAATACTCCGGTCCGATACAAAAATCAGGAAAGAAATCTTGAGCTGCGCCTGATACCATCTCTTAGTCAGGACTTATATTTAGGTATTGACTTTTGGTCTAAATTCGATTTACTGCCGCCAGAGATGCAAGTTTCTGAGTTAGTATCTTCAACGCACTATCTTACCGCTCTGCAGTACAAGAGTTTACAAGGAGTTATAGCAAAGTTTCCATCATTTTCGGAGGTCGGTTTAGGTAGAACTTCCATTCTTTCGCATTCAATTGGTGTAGGGGACGCAAAGCGCGTAAAGCAGCGGCATTTTCCGGTCTCACCGGCTGTAGAAAGACTCCTGTACGCAAAAGTGGATCGCATGTTAAAGCTTGGGGTCATCGAGGAGTCAGACAGCTCCTGGTCCTCCCCAATAGTCTTAGTACAAAAGCCCGGAAAGGTTCGGCTTTGCCTGAACAGTAGAAAGGTCAATGCTATCATCAAAAAGGACGCTTATCGACTAAATTTTGGGCCGACTTCCGAAGGCTGTGTTTATATCCAGCCTGGACCTGAAAGATGCCTATTGGCAGGTACCGCTCGACCCAGATTCTCGCGAAAAGACGGCATTCACGATACCCGGAAAGCCGCTTTACCAATACAAGGTTATGCCCTTTGGACTGACCAATGCTTCGCAAACAATGACGCGACTAATGGATAGTGTCATTCCAGCGGAACTGCGGAATGAAGTCTTTGTCTATCTGGACGATTTATTGATCGTATCTGACAGCTTCGAAGCTCATTTGAAGTTATTAGAGGTGGTTGCAGGACATGTAAAGTCGGCTAGATACACGTTGAACGTAGAGAAGAGTAAATTTTGCATGCGGTCCGTGAAGTATCTTAGACATTTTGTCGGATCTGGGTCCACCTATAAGTTGTTGAAAACTTTGGGCTTGCTGCAAGACCATTCGACAGTGTTCTCAAGGAAAGATTCCTTAGAATTAGTGTGCAGCAAGGCAGTCGAGGTGATGAAGAAGCAGAACGTAAAGAATGAACGAAATTACAATCTCCGATCCAGAGAAATTTCCTACAATGTTGGCCAGGAAATGTTCTATAAGAACCTCAAACAAAGTAATTTCCTGGCGGGATATAATGCTAAGTTAGGCCCAAGCTACCTCAAAGCCAGAAAGCGAAAAAAGCTAGGTAATGCGTATTACGATATAGAGGATCTGCAGGGGTATTAGGTTGGGCGATACAATGCCAACGATCTAAGGCTATAGTTAATGGCCCCAAGCTTGGTGGAATCAGCCTTGGGAGTGTCATCCCCAAGTCCGATCTTTTGGAAAGGCATTTTATAGCGCTTGTGGCAATAAAACTATTCGGCAGGCAAGAAAGGCGGTGGCGCCATCTACATGTCGTTCCCGTAGCGAAACAAGGGGGCAGACGAGGAAAGTCGGGGAGAGCGTTAGCATAGATTTGTCAGATCTCGGCAGATACCGTAGGCAGATTTGGCGCTTAGCACACGATCTAGAATCGGGCCAAATACGAGCAGCATCGAGCAAAATAGAAGACAAGATAATTCCAAAAAAATAAGGAATGGTACAGCCCCAGGAGGAGCGGAACGGTGATCACCGGAATTCCCGCAGCGAGCGGCAGCGTAAATTTAATGGAAAACCATTAAGTAATTATTTTATCTCTGACCTTTCGCCGTGTTTCAGTTAAGATTCGGAAAGGCAGTAAAAGGGCCCCAAATCGTTAGTTAGATCCCAATTAGCAAACTTGCGTTACCAATTTCTCCAAATCGGCCGAACTTTAGTCTTGTTATGTCTCTCTTTTAAAATGACGTCAAAATCTCCACGGCCCGCAATTTCTACATGTTCCCTTTGAGCAGCTGAAGAAGGGAACGAAAAGAAAAGAGAGAGAGAACCCAGGTCCAAGTCCGCAGTCGTTTCGAGTTATTGTTCGGCGGACGCAAAGGAATAAGAGGAGATAGAAATTTTGTCACGCGGTTGCGTACGCATCGATGTAATCAGGAAGAAAAAACTGAGCAAAATCGCGATGCGGCGGCGCGGGAAAAACCCAACGATCGAGATGCTGACGACCGGCATATACTGTTTTTAGTTTTTTTTAGTATAAGAAAATATGAATTTTAGTGGAAAAACAGTGTAATAAGGATAAGAGGAAAAGACGAGTGAAAGAAAGGCAGTGCAAAGGAATAGTAGGTAAAGGGTCACAAAGAAAGATCGGCTAATTCCCGTCCCCCGTATACTCTCCATATTCTTCTTCCTTTTTTTCGTTATTTTTGTTGTTTTTGTTCTGTTCATCATGCAAGAGAAGTATAGCAAAAGAAAAAGGACGGCTGAAACATGCAATAGGGCACAGTGGGTCAAAGACCAAAAACATTGGCAAAAAGGATTTTTTGTGTCTCTCCAACAGGTGCGAAAACCACCGGAAGCGCTTTCGTCTGTGGAACTCAGAATCGCTGGTGAGTGTACAAATCTCTGAGATTTTAGTGTCGAGCATTGAAGAGGAAATGCAAATAATTTTGGTATATGTACATATTTTCGCTCCTTGTCCCACCGTCCGCGCTATCAAAAGTAGGGCAAAGTTTTAGAGCCTCTGAAGGAAGGGAAGAGAAGGAACGAAATTTCAAGATCAAAGCCAAGCAAGGAACATTGGGATAGAGTCTGAGTTGTTTTTGCTTTGTCTCTCTTTAACCCATTTACATATATGATTGTGCCACCATAGCAGCGAATTACTTTTTTACTTATATTTTTTTGTTGCGTTCAAAAATTGCTTATAAACGTGTTCGGATCGTTTGCATCCGCATCGTTTGAATGAGATCTAATGTGTGAACTTTTCTTTTAAAT
This sequence comes from Drosophila seguyi, assembly GCA_008042675.1. Classification (NCBI taxonomy): domain Eukaryota; kingdom Metazoa; phylum Arthropoda; class Insecta; order Diptera; family Drosophilidae; genus Drosophila; species Drosophila seguyi. The sequence goes on along the minus strand of VNJU01004699.1, from coordinate 5,170 downwards.
TATGTTAAGTTTTACGCTAGAATTTTAGTAATTATTTAATAATGTGGTATGAGTTGGAGGGGCGGAGTCCCGAAGATTAGTGTAGTTTGTTGGGGGTCGTAGGCGGTCGGAGCAGCCTGTAGAAAATTCCCAAGTCCCTTGGTCCAAAAAAGAAGAAGATTGGGTGGCGGCGTCTTGTATTATAACTTCACTGCACTTTATTTCTTCAGTTCTTGATTAATAATAAACTAAAAATTAGCGAGCGCTGCATCGCTGCGGCCGGTGGAGAGGCCCTTTGGAGGCGGAAAGAGGGGGGAGAGCGAGAATGACCGATGAGCGGGAGAGCGGGCGCAAGCACTAGCTCCGCTTAAACGGCGCGAGCACTAGCACCGCAAGAGCGGCGCGAGTCCAAGCACCGCTAGAGCGAGCTTGCTCGCTCCCACACTGCCGCTCGAACTAAAGCGCCCTTCTGGCGCGAAAATTCTCCCCCCCCCCTTGCGGAAGCAACGACGGGATCCAATTCGTCAGGCCTCTTGGTAGGCCCCGGAGACGATCCACCCGAACACGGTACTCTGAGCCACGGGCAAACCATCCTCAATTTTTAGGAACCCCGGTTGGATCAGTTTCGAAAAGACGTCTGATCCCAGCACGAGGGAGATGGTTGCCGGGCGATGGAATTGCTCATCTGGAAGGCGAATATCGTTATATTTCGCCCTCGCGACGTCGCTCAGAGCCCGAACAGGAGTTCGGATCCGCAAACTCGGGTCCAGCTTCCGGACCACCTCGAGCTGGAAATTCCCTGTTCGGGACCGGATCGTGGTGGAGCAGACCTCGTCATCTCCCATTTGAGTAATGGGCAGCCGAAACGCCGACGCCAGCGACCGGTCGATGCTGCTCACCGGCATGCACGGGTCAATCATTGCCGCCGTCGTAAAGGTCTTGGCCCCAGTGTCGAGCACCACCGCAGCCGTTGGAAGAATGTGGACCGTCTTCTGCCGGTACCACGCGTCCACCGATGAGGACGGTGTGGAGGTCTCCGGTCGTTGGCTTTCGACGGCGGCCCGATTTGGCGACGGCGAGCACGAGGTGGTCATCGGCGTTGGCTGGGAGGACGGTCCCGATGGTGGCGTTGTCCTGGGTGCGCGCGGCTCATGGATGTGAAGTAGCGTGTGGTGGTTCCTTCCACACTTTTTGCAGCACTCCGAGCTGCGGCAGGTCCCCTCAGAGTGTTGGTGGGCGAGGCAGTTCGAGCAGTACTTATTAATAAGTACTGCTCGAGGGCGCTTTTCAGCGCTCAGCTTTTGGAACCTCTTGCATTTCCGAAGAGGATGGATTCCCCGGCAGACTCGGCAGCGGTAGGACTGAGTACCTCGGGAACGTCTGCTATCCAAGGACTGCACAGTGCGAGGACGAGGAGAGAAGGAAAAAAAGTTTTCTGCGATGAAAAAAAAAAAAACAAAAGGAAAAACTTAGTTAGGGTATATTGCACTTTTGTACCTTGAAAGTGAGAACCTAATCCCTGGGAACGGAGGATTCACTTTCCTCCGCAGGGAGAAATATAACTTTGTGGACGGGCGCTTTATTGTCCCCCGAGATGTGAGGATATCCACGACTCGAACGCGGTCATCGGCTCCTGGGAAGACAGAAACGATTCTGCCGAGCCGCCATTCGTTTAGATACTCCTCTTTCCACCGTGCACTAAACTGTTGATGTTGGGCCTGGAGGTGTTGCCATCGATTTATTATCGACTTGGCGTCGGCCTTAATCTCGGGCTCAGCCGTGGAAAGCAACGGTCCTCCAACAAGGAAATGGCCTGGTGTGAGGGCCAGCAAATCTGAAGGATCTTTGGACATTGGAGAGAGGGGTCTAGAATTGAGGCAAGCCTCGATCTTTGCGAGATGTGTCGCAAGCTCTTCGAAGGTGTACTTGCGGGAAGCAGTGGATTGGTAAAAGAGATTTTTGAAACTTTTAACACCCGCTTCCCATAGACCGCCCATATGTGGAGCTCCTGGTGGGATGAGCCGCCAAACGAGTCCCTGATGGCTGAATGCATCAGTCACGGACTCCTTGATGATCTGGAGAAAATCCCGTGAAAGCTGAGTTGATGCCCCCACAAATGTCTTGCCATTATCCGAATGGACCCGCTGAGGACAACCGCGTCTCGCGACGAAGCGAGCAAAAGCCGCCAGAAATTTCTCGGTTGAGAGATCGGAGGTGGGTTCCAAATGGATAGCCTTCGTCGAAAAACATACAAACACACAAACATATCCCTTCGTTATCAGACACGCCCTCCCGGTATAGTTTTTTATCTCGAAAGGGCCGGCATAATCTACTCCCGTATAAGTGAAGGCCCTAGAGAAGGAGACTCTGTCTGTAGGAAAATCGCCCATCAGCTGTGTTTGCAACCGCTTCTTGTAAATCGTGCAAATCTTACACGGATTCACCACAGCCTTCACTAGATTCTTGATTTTAGGAATCCAATACTTCGACCGGATCAGGCGTACCATTAATTGACTACCGCCGTGAAGAGTAATCTGGTGAGCAAATTGGATGAGAAGGCGAGACAGTCTGCAGGCGTAGGGGAGTATTATCGGATGGCGTTCATCATACTGCAAACCTTTGGAAGCAGTGAGGCGACCACATGCTCTCAAAAGGCCGTGTTGGTCGATAAATGGATACAAATTCGGAATCGGACTTGACACTGGAATAGGCTTTTTCTCTTCTAGATGCTTTAATTCTTGGCCGTATGCTCGGCGCTGTGCAATGGCTATCAGAGCTCTCTCTGCCTCTCGGATTTCATTCCTAGTGGGTCTTGAACTGGGCGAGATCGAGCTCTTGCGGCAGCGTTTCAGGAATCGCAGAACATACGACAGGACCCTCAGCGCTTTGTCTAGCTTGGAGAAACGTTCGAGAAGTTCCTCCGACGGGGCCTTACTGAAGTGCACCTTAACTGGACGTTTTTCGAGTTCGGTCATAGGGTGGAAATCGCTCTGTGTTGGCCATAGTTCGCGCGGTCCTTGCAGCCACTCTGGTCCGTGCCACCAGAGTCGATTATCCGCTAGCTCTTGTAGGGATACGCCTCGACTGGCTAAATCGGCGGAGTTTTGTTCGGATCGAACATGTGCCCAACAGTCGACTGGTGTTGCCTGAGTTATCTTGGCAACTCTGTTGGTTACAAACGTGGTCCAGTTGCAAGCAGGCTTCCTTAACCAGGCTAGAACGATAGTGGAATCTGTCCAGCAGCGGAGATCGGAATTGGTGTTCGGCACATGCGGAAGGATTGCGGTCACCATTTCTGTTAAGAGCACGGCACCACAGAGCTCTAGCCGGGGGAGGGACACGGTTTTCACCGGAGCAACTCGCGTCTTGGCTACCAATAGACGGGTCAATATTCTATGGCCCATCTCGATGCGGACGTAAATAGCCGCTCCATAAGCCTTCTGAGACGCGTCACAAAAACCGTGATGCTCTATAGATACCCCCGGTTGATACCCGACCCATCTCGGAACGCAGATCTGGTTGAGGTCGGAATATTCCTGCAGGAATCGTCATCGGACTTCGCCCTCCATCGAATACCGAGCGTCTTGGCCGTGCTTTCGGCATCAAGGTCGGGGAATTCGCTATGCAGAAGGTGCTCAGTTGGAATGTCGCTTAAAATGCTTTTGTGGTTAGAGGTCCACTTTCTCAGTGGAAAACCGGCGGAGCCTAGAGCTGCCTGCAATTCTTGGATGGAATTTTTGGCATCGATCACGGAATTTGCCCCGGCCAGCACGTCATCGACATACATATATTGCTGAATAATGCGGCTGGCCTGTGGAAATGGCACTTCGACGTCCTTTGCCAGCTGTTGCAGCACTCTAATAGCGAGGAAAGGCGCGCAGTTGACCCCGAAGGTAACTGTTTGCAACTCGAAGTCTTGGATATCTCCTTCCTTATTTCGGAACAGAATTCTTTGAAAGGGGGTGTGCTCGGAATCGACCCAGATCTGACGGTACATCTTGGTAATGTCCGCACTGAAAACATATTGGAAATATCGCCACTTCAGGATCTGAATAGTCAGATCGGATTGGAGGACCGGACCAGCATGAAGGATATCATTTAAGCTGATTCCATTTGCCGAAGGGCTTGAAGCGTTAAATACAACGCGGAGCTTTGTTGTGGTGCTTTCGGGTTTAACTACCGCATGGTGTGGAAGATAATAGGTGGGAGAACTGTGAGTCGGCGGAACTATTTTCATATGACCTAGATCCAAGTACTCCTGAATCACGCTGTCATATTGCTCTTTTAGAGGAAAGTCTCTTTTTAAACGATTCTCGTTTCTAAGAAACTGAGCCAACGCAATGGACCTCGAATATCCTAGATCGGATCCAGACTTTTCGGGGTCACAGAACGGGAGAGTCACCACATACCTCCCGCTTGCGTCTCTTTTTGTGGTTCGGAGAAAGTTCCTTTCGCAATAGGAATCCGCTTCTTTTACCAGCTGGACTGGTAGATCTTCCACCTCCCAGAACTTGCTGAGAAGCGTGTCTAGCGAATCGTCACCTATTGGTTGTACCCTAGTCGTGAAGGATGCGACTTTATTGGTCTCAACATTTGAAATTGGCCCCGTAAGCACCCAACCAAAAATGGTTTCTTGGCCTAGGAGTGAGCCACAAATACTCCTTCGAGTGCCACTCAACATAACCGATGGTAAAAGGTCGGCTCCAATCAGGATGTCGATCTGTGAACTCTCAAAGAAGGTGGGGTCTGCCCATTGGAGAGAGGGCAGGTCTTTCAAAGAATTCCGGGATATCGGATGTGAAGGCAACTTGCCCGCCAACTCCGGAAGGACATAGGCTACGGTGTCTAACTGTAGACCTGGCTTATTCGGTGAACGGATTAAGAAGTGGCAAAGTCGAGTTGACTTCGCCGAAACCGATTGATTCAGCCCGGAGACTTGAGTTTGGACGTTGTGGAACGGTAGCTTGATCAGCTTTAAAAGGCGTTCGGAAATGACCTCGGATCCCGGGTCAATTAATGCTCGGGCTCGATAATTCGTGCCCAAATGGCACACGTCGATGATCGCCGTGCCCAATAGAACGGCGGAAGTGCCAGAGGCGTTCATCTCTTCCCAAGCCGGAATGTCAGACTTTGACGTAAGGGATTGTTCCCATAAAGAGAGGGTCACTTTTGGCAGTTTACTTGCGCATAG